>JAJMAP010000061.1:0-64175 GCA_030572695.1 Scheffersomyces illinoinensis | reverse complement strand
AACCGCTAAATGTAGATGCTGACCAAATTGTAATTTTATTTAAGGAGAGTCATGAAAAATCTAAAAGTGAATCCCTGGAACAAATGCCATTTTCATGAGTGGATTTTTTGGCCCTGCCTTTTCCAAAATATTCCACATACGTCCAAGACTTGCTTGCAATTGAAATGATTGGACCATCGATTCTCCCCACTTTTTTCACCCTTGTACAGCGCTTCGATTTTTCAGGGCCATAACAGCATAAAATATCATTTTAGAAAATTTAGCACAAGCATTGCCAATATCCATTGCTGAGAGTTCGTATCCAGCCCAGTAGAGGTGACAAGTCCCAATTAATTACGATACGCGATATCGTTACATGACTGGTAACAAAATATAACCTGCTGTGGAGAGTTCCCATCCGTAATGTCATGGGCAATGTGCAGATCTTGCTCATGTGATGCATAAATAATTATCAGAAAATTAACTCTATTATGAGTAAGAGAACATGTAAAAAAAGTAAAAATCAACTCTAATATTTAAATTTTGGGATTATATAAATAAAGTTACAGAGCGTAGAAAATCGGAGTTCAACCAATTTTGATTCTGATTTTTGGCTTGTTCCGTCTTTATTATTGTTTCGCTATCCGGCAGTAGCAAGAATCCACATCCAGCCGTGCCTCGTGTATTTATATAACGGTTCTGTGTTGCAGCTATTTCTCCAGCACTTACCACGGTTGAGTAACATTTACCATTACAACGGGTATGACCTAGGCAGTTAAACATCTGTAGTCGACATTTTTTCTTGCTTCTCACTTAACCAATGGCGGGAAACGTCGAAAAGCCCAAGCCACTAAAGGTATTTGGAAGAACTCACTACGCTTGTACCAGATGTAAGCTCTCCAAGATCAAGTGTTCCGGAGAAAAACCAGCATGCTCCAATTGCAAGAGTGTAAACAAGGAATTCGCATGTGTGTATCCCGCCAAAGATCGTAAGATCGTTATCATGGAAAGCGATCTCAATAAGTTGCACGACCGAGTGGAACATTTGGAATCGCTTCTTCGACAACTGGGCCAATCGGATCCAACTGGTTTGCTGAACCAGCTGGAGTCTCAGCTTCAACAGACTAATCCTAGTCATCAGTACCTATATTCAGATCAATCACCGTCCTCACTTTCTGTTGTAGAAAAGCCCGAGTCTTACGGTAGCATCTTGTTTGAGGATGTATATGCCCCGGAATTTGAGGATACACTGCTTCTGTCCAATATGCTCCGCGTCTGTGAACAGCAACTTCCAGATCGTAAGTACGCTATGCAACTTCTAGAGAAAGTGTATGCGACATATTCGTCGGAGTTCTATCTCATTGACATTGCAGAAATGCATGACCTCTTTGAGGATGTATATTCGCTTTTCAGGCGCTCAGCAGCAAATAATGGCCAGTACGATTTCGAATCTATAGCCAGCAGCAAGAGCAGCATAAACCAGACCTCCCTCTCGTATCTATTCGCTGTGCTTGCCTTTGGCGAGCAGTTGCTCAACGTCCAGACACCCGAAGGGAAGTTCCCAGGTATAAAACACTATCTTTTGGCAGAAAGACTTTTCCGATTGACCAAGGAGCAGATTGAATTCACCTTCATACAGTGTGCCCTTTTGCTTGGTTTATACGCTGCCAATTTGAGCAGGTACAACACTGTTTATAACTATTTGGGTGTAGCAGCCCGTTCTGCCGTAGCTCAGGGGTATCATCGCCAGAAGGAAATTCCCAAGAGTGTCAAGTCGGAGCAAGAAATCTATGATTTTCGTAGACATGCCGAAAAGGCAAAACTTCTCTGGTGGTCGGTATTCGTCATCGATACAACCTGGGCTACAAAAACTGTCCATTTCCAGTACACGGACACAGATGTAGATTTACCCTGCGAAAACACTTTTCCCTTGCTGGATGAGTTTGACCCTAATATTCTTGAGGTGAACGTACACCTCACCAAATACATAGCGAAGTTCGTCCGGTTGATCTACGGTCCAAATATCAGAACTTTTTCCATCAACTACATCAACACCAACCAGTTCAATCAAAAGCTACTACTCAAAAATATTATCAAGTCGTCGCGAGATTTGGTGAATGATTTCGAGACCCCATTGCTTGGCCAATTCAAGGACTCGAACATTATCGAACGCGGTCGTAGAAACTTGGCCAATTTGTTTCTCAGGTATCATCAGCTTATTATTTTGATCACTAAGCCACTATTGTCGCTCGTATTCGATGCTTCGGCTGCCTCTGTCGTCGAAAATTATGAAGACCTCTTCTCGACAATCTCAAAAGGTTTATTCACCTCTTGTGCAACCATTGATCTCATTGCCAATTTGTTTGTCAAGCATAAGATCTTTGTTTTGGGTTTCTGGGATAGCCAGCACTTGTTTGCTGCAATATTGTACATCATCATTGCCTGTCTAGATGGAAAGTACTATCCACAGTTGAATATTGGTATCGCGTTATTGAGGTTCATGGCCCAACGCACGAATATCAATGCCAAAAAGTGCTTTGACAAGCTTGTGAAAATCAACAAGTTACTCATGGAAGCTCCTGAAGTCAAGCTCAGTTTAAACTTGTATGCGAGCGTGGCAGATTTCATTACAGATGATAAAGATGCTCCATATAACCCTCTTGCGCAATCGAGCTTGAATACAACGTCGTCCACAGGAGATTTCAGGTTCACTCCAGTACTTCCCCTCCCGTATTTGCCAGAACCGTACCGCATAATAACGTATGGTACCAACAATAAGAGTTATAGTGAGAGTTCTCGCAGTGCTATATTCACCTTGATCAACGAAATTCAGGGTTGGGACGATTAGATTACGTGCAAGTGAATTGCTGCCATTCTTGATCCTGTTTTACATGTATTATATAAGTATCACATAGCTATGTCCGGACACCGTAGTCGGACTGATCGCAATGATTTGCGCTTGCTCGTTACCTTTATTGATGTTCACTCTACCTCATTATTTATTAGCTTCACTTCGTTTCCTTAACATTAGCTTAATAGAGTATATAGAAAAGTATGGCTACGGTTCATTTTGACTTGTAACTAAAGAGCATCTTCAAAATTGAACTGGTCATTCAAGTTCATCAGCTGTTCAATCATTTCCGTCCATGGACCAACGAAGTCCAAACCGATGTTTCTGTTATTCATAAAGAAATCCATGACCTCGCTGTCACCTACCAAACTCTGAAGAGGAGTATTGCTGTCATTAGGGGTCATACTCTCACTATTCGACATATTGGAAGTAGAATTGCTACGCTGATTACCTAAATAATCACTGCCGGGGTAATCAAACGAGGCATTTGCAGTTCTGACACGACTCATATGGCTCTCTACTGGTTGCTGGATACTATGTTGCTGTTGTTGCTGCTGTTGTTGTTGTAATTGTTGTTGTTGTAATTGTACTTGAATTTGAATACGCTGTTCGTTATTATTCTTTGGTTTGACAAATTGGTACTCCTGATCTAAGCTGGAATTAGAAGGATATGTTGCTGATGGAGGTCCAACAGTAGTCTCAGGCACAGTGTTTTCAGATGGTTCGTATTCTGATCTCTGTTTGGAGTATCCGAAGCTAGAGTAATCATGTTCTTGTTCCTGTTCTTCATCGTGGAAGCCTTTGGATTTTGCTTTCATTTCGGAACATAAATACATCAAGACATTGGAGTATCTAGTACACAAATGCAATTCGTCGGGCGAACAGTCTCGCAAGGTTATTGCAGCTCTCTGAATGCTTTGAATGATATCCTCGATAGAAATCAATGATAGCGATAAGATCGTAGAATCAAAATTGTCTGCAGAGTTTGCTACCGATGAACTGCCTCCATTCGCCGAATTCTTGTGAGCAGTAATGGTCAAGTAGCACTTAACAATGAAAGCAACAGCTCGAACCATTCTGGTTAACCATCTAACTGGCATAAATCTCAACATTTTCAACTTGTGAACACGGTGAGCAACCAATAACATCTCGTTGGCAGATTTGAAAGCCTGTTCGATGTACTTTGCCGATTTCGATATTTCATCTAGTTTCAAAGTTGCTTTACCCTTTCTGTTTCTGCGCTGCTCATATTTTGCCTGTGGCGAAGGACTTAATGCTAAGGAATAGATGTATAACTTTACATAATTGAACTCAAAAATTAAAGACTCTCGTTCTATCGCTTCAGAAATTTCCTTTGCTATCTTTGACGAAGGATTGTACCAATGCTGTTGGATGTTTGTTATTCTTAAGAGCTTATTGGACGCAACAAGGAACTGCTTGTACTTCCTGCCCCAGTTGTTGATCATAGGGCTAATGATATTCAAGATCGATAAGTTTTGTCTTTGGTTCATATTGCCCAACTGAGCCTTGTAACCATAAAGTGATTCGTGCCCCAAAGAAATGATTTGCAACAACTCGATCTGAGCCTTCTGCGACAACGTGAATTTGAGAACATGCTCACTGGAAAGTCTCTTAAGATCCTCCTCGCTCATCTTCAAGATTTTATCATCGTCATCCTCGTCCTGCTCCATGTCTTCTTCAGATATTTCATCTTCATCCAAGTCTACTTCAGCCAAGGAATGAGCCAACATGGAACTTCTACTGATATTCATAACCGAGTTGATTTCCGCTACATGAGTTGCAATGAACGTCTTGGGACTAATTTCCATAAATCCCATATCCTGGGCCAATCTTACTGAGGATCCAATCAACATCCACGCCATTCTATAACTTCTGCGCATGGCACCCAATCCAGCCATATTCGGCTCATCATTTTTACTAGCAATATTAGCACCACTAGTTTCAGCAGAAAATCCGCTGAGCCCACTATCTGTATCGTTGTTTTCTTCCGCTTTGTTGGCGTAGTCAGACCATCTCCAATGAATGGCTCTGGGATTCCATTCAGTAAAGAGCAAGAATGCAAAAATGGTACCTATGGACCGGGTACTTGCTTCAGCCCAAACCGTCTGCGAAATTAAACGTTGAACATAAAGCCACAATCGGTCGTGAACTTCAATGTTCCGTGGAACACCACCGGTTGTGCCAACGTTATTCTCAAAAGTATGGTATCTGGAAGCAATGGTAAGAATGGCACAGAGCAAAATGGGATACCCAGAAAGTATCTTGGGAGAATGTAAAAACTTGGGCAAATGTGGAAAGTACGGATGCATAACTGTGAAAAACAAGTGGATCAACCTTTCGGCCTCGTCCTCACTTAAGATACCATTCGGTCCTCCTATATACTCGATGCTGGATAGTTTGTTGGAAGCACGCGGCCGAACCGAATAGCCATTTTCAGCTGCCGGCATGGCCATCCGCTTCCCAGCTTCAGTCGTAGGCTTGATATATGCTGGAACAGTCGAAGAAGACTTTCTAGTTTCAGAGCTTAGTGACGGTTGTTCCACAGAAGAGGAAGTACCGCTATTGAGAACACTGGCCACATTACTTCCAGGATCAGATCGAGAGCCCGGCATACTTGAAGTTTGGTTTCGGTCCATAATTTCCGTCGGAGTTTGGCTATGGCTGTTGCTGTGGCTGATTCTAGCTTCGATCTGTTCTTGTTTCGCTCTGCCATCGATGTTATCCCTTTCATCAGCTTTAGCTATCGTTCCCGCAGCTTTCGCCAAAAACACTAATGCTCCTTCCATAGTCGAAAAATGGTTACTGGGTCCGTTATTCTTACTATCGTTGTTCTGGCCCTCTGTGGCTTCTGGCTGAGGAGTTACCAGCGACTTTTCAATTGCACTATGCTGTGGTTGAGGTAAATTCGTTCCAGAACTTCTGGAATTCAAAATACTGTTTACCAGAGGTAATTTAGGCATCTGAGGCATTTGATTATTGTACTCCTGATTGATAATCGGATACTGGTTTCGTTGGTTGTATAAGTTATTGTTACTGGACCGAGAGGACTGTTCGGAAAGCGTATAATTCCCTTCCGGAGAACCAGATACACCTCTTGCCAACACATCCGTGTTACCAGAGATCAAAATTGCATTTTCGTTGTCTTTGTCGCTGCTCTCGCTTCTTTTCCTTCTCTTTCTGCCACTAACTACGTTGGCAGATCCTCCTCGCTTCAGTTCTACAAAAACACAGTCCTTTCTTTCCCGCAAACACCGAGCACATTTGCCTTCTCGAGGATTGTCTACGGGACCTAAGTCACATTTGACCTTACGGACTCTACAATTAAGACAGGCTCTATAGTTTCTTCTGAGCTTGGAATGTGCAGAGCCAGATTCGGAGTTGAAGGGTTCCCCTGTTGGAGGCGAGGGAGAAACGCTGAACGAACGCTCGGGATGACCCCGATCGTCGCCAAGTCCTATTTGCTTCAAATGGTTGCTGCTGGAAAGACCCGGATTCATAAAGTTAAATCAAACAATTTTCAATAACTTTCAAGATTTTGAAGATTTTGAAGTCAATAAAGAATAGCAATATGAAAAAAGGTTCGTATTCCAAGGGTTCGATGTTGACACAAGTACTTTGATTGGTTGATATATGGTTCCAAAGAAGGATCGTAGATATCAGCACTTGTTTTCAGGCTGCTGTCTCAAGTCCAGCTTCTGTTATCGTAGCCAGTGAGACGTTCTGAAGAAGTTGTGGTTCACAAATTTTACGATGCCGTCTATAGCCGCGCATATAACCACGCTTCGTGTTGTGCACTCCTGTCGCAGCCATGGCAACAAACAGCTTTCAGTTGCAAATTGATAACAAATTATGATCTACGAATCAAATTGTCTTTATGTTCGTTCATGCGATTCAAAGCTATTAAAGTTTGCGTTGACATTTATTAAATTAAGAAAAAAATTGAATTTACAGATCTTTTCATAAAGTTTGCACATTTCAAATATGTCCGTTATCGCCAAAATCTTACAAATGCGTTCTGTCTTGTCAATCCAGATAATGGAAATGATTTCTCTTTAGATTGTATGATACTCTATCAATCTGTGCTATAGCTGTAGCAGCAACTCAATCTCTCTTAATTTTGTTGACATTCAGATTATTGAATGAATTTTTTTATTCACACAGTTCACCGTATGTTTTAAACATTCTGTCTTTTTCAGTAAGTGGTACCAACATCTACATACGAAAATTGATATTACAGTCTCCTGATGAATAAATCAAATTACAATTAATTGTATTTATTACATAATTGCGTCTACAATTCAATGTCACAAGCGTACTTCGAAGATGAAGCCAGCGGATCACACGATCCACCAATGAGAAGAATGGATCAAACATAAAGAAACACAACTGCAACCTGTCTAACGCTTGGCCAATTGCAACTTCTTGACCTGGTCCTCCAACGTCTTCAACTTGGTCTGCATTTCTTCCAAGTCCTGGTTCAATCTATTTCTTTCATTGACAATGTTGGTTTCCCATTGTCTGAATCTCTGTTCCTCTGCTTTGACTTGTTCGGTGAAGAACTTTTTCAATGCATCTTCTTCTTCTTTGAACTTGGGGTTGTGTAATCTTCTTGGCTTCTTGGAGGTGGAAGGCTTTTTGATCACCTCGCCGTTCTCGTTGGTCAATTCCTTGTCGTTGTCCTCGCCGTCTTCGTCTGTTCCACCCATCTTGATGGATCTGAATGTCTCAAAGTGGAACTCGTTTGTGGACAAAATCAAGTCCAACATGTTGGTTCTTAACAACAAGCTTCTCAATTTCTTGAAGTCACAATGCTGTTCATTTTCCACTTCGACTAAGCCCCATGGATACTTCCTACCTCTTACAAATTGACCTGGAGTTACTTCTACTTCTTCCTCAGAACCAATAACAGCGAAGGGCATAGCTTCGATCAACTGTTTAGAGTGCTCGGCACTAGCAGGGTCGTCCAATTCCAAAGGTGGTGTATAAATGTTAATGTCTTGTGCTTCAATTACGTCTCTGATTCTGGTCTTGAAAGTTTCTAACTCCGAGGGAGACAAGGTGTCTGATTTGGCAATGACCGGAATCAAGTTAACTCTGGTAGAAAGACGCTTCATGATCTCAATGTCCAAAGGCTTCAACGAATGTCCAGTGGGTCTTATGAAATAGAGACAGGCATGTACTCTCAAGTCCTTCTTGTCCTTTCTCGAAGGCTGTTGTTCCTGTTTCATGTACGACTCGTGCTGATCGTCAATGAAGTCGATGATAGGCGTCCATGAATCGTGGTTGTTAACATTGTTACCAAATCCGGGGGTGTCAATAATGTTCAATCTGATCTTGAAATTCTTTTCCTCCAAAATAGCTCTCACAATGTCGATGTCTACATTCTGGTGAGCCAGAGTAAACTTGTTGTGTCTTTCTGAAGCGTTCTGATACGACTTCAACGACGACTGGAACAACGTGTTGATGAACGTTGTCTTACCTAAGCCGCTTTCGCCACACACCATGATGGTGAATGTGGAACCTTGCTTGGAGATAATCTTGTATCTGTCGATGTTAGTAAAATGAAACTAAAAAAATAGAATTGATTGAGTTGGGAGATGCTGATATTTCAATGAGTTGATGAATACATGACGATTTGATGGCATGGATCACACGTTTCATTCCAATCTATGGATAAGAACACATGATAAAGTATCGCTGAATAGGGGATACTAGATACACGATGATAGTTGAATCATGACTACCTTGACGGCATCCTTAAATAGCATATCATACGCTTACTCATACCGCATCACAGTCTATTAAATGATACCAGATCAAATCGTATCACTCTAGATATCATGTGCTTGGTGTGGATTATTTTGGCTGTTTTCTGAATGTCTACTTCGCAGATCGTGTCTTGGAGTATACTCTCACATTGATCTGGACAGCTGAAACATCTACATCCATACGTCGCCAATCGTTCAGCGGTCAATATGCGCTCTCGATTCCTGAGTCTGTCATCGTCACTTTTATCAGCTCCATGTTCGTTTGCTCAATTCTGATTTTGCCTGATTCTACAAATTACACGTACCTCTGGTTTGGTAAGTTGGCAATCCCTACTGGTTCGGGCATTGTTGTGTCTGTTGTGTGTAATGTGTTGAAGCTCACAAAGATATGGAAAATACAAAATAGTGTGGAAGAAAAGTAGCCAAAGTGTGTCCAATGGAGATGTTTGGGAATTTCTGTTTATGTTTTGGTGTCCGTTAGCCAGAAATTCGAGTCGGATGAAAAATTCTCGTTTGGGACAAAACGCGTGAACTGTCTGTCTGTCTGAGGTGGTTGCCAGTAAGAACAAGGCGTCTGTCTGAAGAAGTGTGCTCCCTCCAGCAGCCTACGACATTTGTCTGACAGACCATGATATCCAACTGAGCCGTCTGATTGACTCATCTACCTGGCCATCTCTCATCTTTCTTCTCATGAAAAATCGATTACCCAGTGCTACAAGCTGGAATTCATATAAATACAAGAGTCGGCCCTCAGTATAAACTGCTCACGGATTCTCACTAACAAATTCTCTCTAAGATACTCCCACTAGCGCACTCACAAACGTACTTTCACTACTGACTTACCAATGGAACCTCTACACTAATTGCTAACATTCTGGAAAGTTGGATATTTCACCCACCACGATATCTCCACACAGCCTTTCTAGGATTATTCTCTTCTGAAAGTCTCCAAAATGTCACTGCAATGTGTCTGCCAGCCTCAGCATTGATATCTCTGTCCTCTGATCTACTACTTTTTTCACGTCACTAGATATCTAGTTCGTTTTCGTGTATTCTGTCGAAACAACAGGCTCGTACATCCAAACTACATGACTTTACATTGATCTCTACAAATATCTCTTTCTTCCATATTTAGACTACTCGAGTTCGAATCTATTGATTGTGCCTCTCGCTGTATTTGAAAAACCGTCCTCATATTGATTTTACATTTATTCTGCATTTCATTTTATTATCATATATTAGACAAAACATTTTGGATTTTCAGCACCATGCGAACCACATCGTGTCTTCAAGTCTCTTTAGCTCCCTAAATTATTGTTTGCGCCAGAAACAAAAGTAAAGGACTATAATATAAGACAATTATAAAAAGTAACTAGAGCAAACAGAAAGCTGGCCATCGCCAAGACCACCAACCTCCAACAAACAAGGACTATAAAAGTAGTAATAATAATATAATAATGATAAACAAATAAAGATTTCACACGCGAAACGAAATATAACTAAACTTTACATAATCTATTCTTCTTCAGCTGGAGCTTCCTTGGATTCGGTAGCCTCGGCTGGTTGCTCATCAGCAGCAGCTGGAGCTTCAGACAAAGCGGTCCATAAAGTTAAGTTATCTCTTAATAATTGCATGATCAAAGTGGAATCTTTGTAAGAATCTTCTGATAAAGTTTCCAAATCAGCAACAGCATCGTCAAAGGCTTGCTTGGCTAAATGACAGGCTCTATCAGGAGAGTTCAAGATCTCGTAGTAGAAAACGGAGAAATTCAATGCTAAACCTAATCTAATTGGGTGAGTTGGGGGTAATTCAGTGACAGCAACATCGGAAGCAGACTTGTAGGCTTCCAAAGATAAGTCAGCAGCTTCCTTACGCTTCTCAGAGATAGCAAATTCAGCCAAGTAACGGTGGTAGTCTCCCTTCATTTTGTAGTAGAACACCTTAGATTCGCTGGATTGAGCAGACGAGATCAAGTGGTCAGTCAATACCGACAAGATGTCTTCACAAATTTTCGACAATTCGGCTTCAATCTTAGCACGGTATTCACGGATCAACGAAACTTGGTTTTCGTTGCCCTTGGCTTCTTCCTTTTGTTCGATAGAAGAAACAATTCTCCAAGAGGCACGGCGGGCACCAATGACGTTCTTGTAGGCAACAGACAATAAGTTACGTTCTTCAACAGATAATTCTTGACCAGAAGAAGCAACGGCCTTCATGTTCTCAACCATTTCTTCATAACGTTCAGCTTGTTCGGCCAACTTGGCGAGGTAAACAGAATCTTCACGGGAGGCAGGCATGACTTTTTAATATTGTTGACTTTGGTATGATGAATTTGGAAACGTATTGATTCTCTTGCTATTTTCAAAAACTGGTCAAGTAGAAAAACCGGGGACGATAAAAAGAGTTCGCTTTTTATTTGATTCCTAGACAATGTTAGTAAACAGCTCTTCAAATGTCGCAGAGAGGTTGAGCAAGGATTGATTTGAAATTAGAGTGTAACAAGTCACAATCTGAGAGCAACAGCTAAGTCACATACGGGTTTGCTTGCTAGGGGGTAAGTAGGGAGAGCACACAACAGCTGACGTGAATCCGGGCCAATTGGGTGTCTTAGAGTTGTGCAAAGAAAAAGACAGTGTTGGTACAACGGTTAAGATAACAGACTAATTTGGGAAAAGAAAAGAAAAAGACCCTATCAATAAACCTCTCACCAGAAAGATAAAAAAATGTGATCGATTTGGATGTTGATGTGAGCATGCTGGAAGGAGGACGGCGAGCAACTATGGTGACGACAACAGGCAGACACCCACGACATTATGAAAAATGAAATGGCGCGACATCCGCCAGCCAAACAACAATAGAATGGTTATAACCAGAGTTAACAGCGTCAGTCATTGAAGTCATCAAGGAGTACTTCTGGAGCATCCATGCCGCAGTATCATCTACCGCAAATGACACACAAAAGTCCCACAAAGTGCAGAAGAGGGAACAGCGAGAAAAAAAAAACAATTGAAAAAGCATGTGTCGGCGACATTCTCAATTCCACATCCCCGGAAGTCGTCGTCCCAGAGTCACTTGTCGAATCAGTAGACAAAAGTCGCCCGTCAGACAGAGAAAAAAGTCGTACTTCCGCACTTTCAACTCTCGCAATTTCGCTTTTTCCCACTTCGCCGCCATTCTTTCCGCACTCTTAACTGAGCGGCTAACACTAAACTGTTCACTCTTAACTATGCGCGCTTCCGTTAAGTATGGAGCTTAACTATGGGCTCAAAATTATGAGACTGATCTCAGACAAATTCCCATAAAATCTGCCATACAAATCTCAGACAAATCACATACAAATATATTTTCCTCCATACAACCCTCCCATACATTTCCTCCATACAATTCTCCCATAGTTAAATCCTCAAGGGCGCCAGACGCCAACAACACATCAAATCAATCCTAGTCAACCAGGCAATTCAGACAAATCAGACAAATCTATCAACACACCACAATCAATCAGAAACAGACATCATCCAGACATATTCCCCACATCGCAGAACCTCTGCTCTCCGCTATCTACACTTTGACTCCAGAATGACTCGTTGTCTCTCGCTGGTTGTTGATAATTTTCCATTTGTTTATAATGGTGGGCAGTCGGAAAGTGCTGCCAGACCTCGGCTAAAAGGCACAGCACTCCCTCCGCAACTTGCCACACACAATTCACACGATTTCACATACAGTTCAAAACGCAATTGCAACGATGATGGAATAAACGCTACTTAGATCCAGAAATAAGTCAAGAAAGAAAGAGAAAACCAAATCTGAAAACTCAGACGTTTAACTACAACTGGTGGGCGCGTGCGACATTCCTCCGCCGAGACGACATTGTCGCACTCTCTCTCCACTATAGCATCTCCAGCACTTCAGATACCCTACGTGATCATTCCTGGACCACATCCCAAGCCGAACCATGGTCAATTGACATTGGGTATACTGTATCGGGTGTGGATTTGGTTGTTGTTGGGTTTTCAATTTTTCTACTCGAGTTGGTGTGCAAAATTATTACAACAATCCAGGGTCTCGAATTTTTCAGTAGCTCAAAATATTAGCTTCACGAACTCTACACTACAGTTCTCTACGATCTCGTTCTCATTTCCTACACTTCAATATGTAACAAGAGTATTCGACCCAATCGGCCCCTTCCAATTCCAATCTTGTCAAGTACGCTTGTCTATTTTGAATTGTCTATCTTTTCTCCTCTCATCTCATCGCATCTCATCGCATCGCTCTCTCTACCAAAAGTCTCATCTCGTCAACTCTCCTTTTCTCCAATCTTTACGTATCAGTTGTATTGTCTCCACACGACTCTAATATTCTCTATCTTTATGCTTACTGCCAATTGCAGCCCTCCATTATGACACGGCAAACTGCACTCACCACAGTAACATGCAAACATCCCCTTCCTTACAATTAGCCTATTCTACTACCCACCTGACCTATTATGCTGTACTCTTCTAAATGTTCCATTGTTATATACCAATCTGATGGCGTACCTCAAAAATGAATCTGCACTTTAGACATTCAACGTCCGCCTTTGACGGTTTTGATTCCCTGGTCTCTGCCGGAAACCTGCTGCCCCTAAACTGAATCCCAATTCCCCATCCGGCCAAGTTAGGTCTAATTTTTCACTTTCCCTTTTTTGCGTTCCACGCCATGGCAAAACCCGCCTCTTGGTATCGTTTTCAGAGAGTGTTTCTGCATCTATTGGGACTCTTCGAACCCTTTTTCGGCTGTAACACCACTTATATCCATGGAAGTTTGACACCATTTTACTTCACAATTGAATAAGTATCGGTCACGTGAGTTATCTTTGTTCATACCAGAGTTTGATCTACTTATACTATTCTTACAATACATTTCCTTTTTAGAATCCTTTTGAATTATCTTGGGCTATCTTTCACATATGAACTAATTTTGTAGCTAAAATTTTATAGGGCAAAATTCTTGACTTAACTTTTATCTCTTGTCTATTCAAAAATGCTATTTTACAACGTCTACTTCGCTATCTAATCCAACTCCATGGTCTCGGCAGCCTGGCCAACAGTCTTGCTCAAGTTGTATGGCTGGCATTCTTTGACCTTGATACCAAATCTCTTGTCCTTGCTCAATTGCACAATTTGTTCAATGGACTGGGCGTAGGCACCTCCCAATTTGTATTGAGAATGGACCCAGCTTGGTGTGGTAGTCTTAGAACCTCCGGTCAAACGAACAACTTCGTTCTTGACGTTGTTGAGAACAACAGTAGTAGATTCTCTGACGTTAGCGATAGGTTTGGCGTGCTTCAACAAAGCCTTCAACTTCAAAGACGAGACTCCCAAGTTTGGCAAGGGAATTTCCATACCTGGCAAAACAGGTTTGCTCATGTCAATTGCGTGTTTTCCAGTAGGGTTAGCTGAAAGCAAGATCTTGTCCAAGGGTATGAACTTTGTGACTTGTACTGGCTTTGATTTTATTAAATGTCTGTTGGACAATTCGGACAACCCCAACTTGTTGGTCTTCAATTCGGACTTGATCTGTGCCAATTGCTCTTGAACATTGTCATTTTCTAACTTGACTGGGAAATGCTTGCAGGTGTATGATAACTTGAATGGGTAAACCGAGAATCTCTTGTCGACTTCACCCAACAATCTTCGAGAAGTTTTTAACTTCAACTGGTGAGTTACTGCGAAATCACGAACGTGGATAGTACTCTTACAGTTGAATTCATTCTTGTGGTTCTTGCCAGTGAAATGGTCGATTTCCTCAGTGGTGACCAAACCAGCTTCGCCTTCGAACTCCAGTAAAGAAGCCAATCTCATGTCGATTTGGTACACTTCACCAGCTAAAACAACAAAATCATCTGTTGGAATGGCGCTGGAGGTGTTAGTTGATGTGCTAGTGTTGCTGTTGTTTGTTTGGATGACCAACTCTGTGCTATTACTTATGGTACTCTTCTGCAACAATTTCTGTTCCTGGTGCGATTCGTCCCAAACGACACCCTTGAAATCCCGTTCGGCAACAATACCCTCAGCTTGTCCCGACAAGAATCTTCTTACTCTTCTGACCTTGGAACCTGGCAAAACAACACAGTTGAACGATTCAGCAACTGAATCTACAATAGCTCGAATGTGACCTCCTGTGATAGCGGAGCTGCCGTTGATCTTGAGTTGAGCAGGAATCTTTTCTGGCGATAAAGCCAATCCCAACAAGGCAACAATGGTCTCGGTAGCAATATGGGTAGCACAGATGGCGTCAGCCTTTCCTCCCAACAAAGGTCCAGAAGGCTTGATTTCGTTATTCACTTCTACGCCAGCAGGGTATATGACCACGGTATGCGCTACATTGGCAGTGTAACCGTCTATCTGGACACCCAACGAGATGGTAACAACATCTCCAGCTACGAAAGTGTAGGCACCGTCATCATCGACTTCTGGAGCAAAACCAGCCACCAACTCATTGACTTCAATGGAGGTAGGCTGGGCAATTCCCTTTTCTCTGATAACACTATTATACACTCGGGACAACAACTTGGTCAAAAAGGAGTCTCCCAAAATACATAACTCCTGGACGGTTAAGGGTTGAGGGTATTTGCCTAAATGGTACGAATCATTGATTAGAGAAGCAATATATTGCAACCCAGTCTGAGCAATCTGGCCAGAAACTCTGTACTTGTCCAAAACAGGATCGTTAAGGATGTTTTTTTCCTTCAACAAAATGTCAGCATCCTCTTGGTGGACAGCAAGTTGCATCTTGGACATGGTTTACAACTGGTATGGAGCTAGAATGAGTTTCTAGTAAAGTATTGAAATACTAATAATTTTTTTTCACTGAGATGAGAGATGCCTGAAAAAAAAATTATGCGAAATTAGCGAGCATCACCTTGGGCATTTTGCAGGTGTGCCATGGGTGCAAATAACGAAGGTATCTTTATTCATGAGAACAACGAAGGACAAGCTATCATTATATAACTTGATAAAAAAACTCGTCAGCTGCTTCTCTGGCTTATTGTGTTCTAGGTGCACTTTTTATGATGGTTCTGGCCGATTCTATTAAAGAAGAGTTCAATTTCGCAGCCAGACCATTTTCCAATACTTGTTCATTAAAGGCCAAGAAACTAACTCACAATACTTTGTAACTATTAATTACACTTCAAGCAGAAAAATGGATATCAATAGTACACTGAATCACTCTCTTATGATTAACGATTCACATTCAAAAAAAAAGAATAACGACAACTGCAGGACTCGAACCTGCGCGGGCAAAGCCCAAAAGATTTCTAATCTTTCTCCTTAACCACTCGGACAAGTTGCCAATTTTCTGGTAGTTAAGAATATGTGGATCCATGTGATCTTCAAATTTCAAGTTCTTTTCATTTTTCACTGTTTTTACATGATATTACTCTAAATAATGCTTTAATGCGTTATTAGAGTATTAACAAGCCTATCTATACTGGCAAGAAGTTGTGTTAAGTTCACTCTTTCTTTTTGGTAGAATCTATTTTGTTTGGATTTCGAAATTTTTTAAAGAATACTACAATGATATATTATTCGGGCTATATTTCCTTTTCCTGAGATTCTCTAAATTCTTTAAATATCTGACTGAAAGAAAAGAGACTCTCCTGAACTTATCACCACTATTTATAACTGTCCTTGTGAATTACAATTTAGGCACATTATGCTTATCTTGTTTCTTGCTTACATAAGCGATTACCGCACTCAGTATCACCATATATCCATCTTGGGTTTTCAAGACGTCTACGAATTCATCATATTCAGCCTACTACACAAGTTTCCAATTCTATGCTCAGCAACTTCTAGATTACCATGAGCGATACGCTGGAAGTGCTGGTGCCAACTTTTGGCCGATCTAAGTTTCCCAGTTTGGTACATTTGGCCACGCAGACGATATCTAGGCATCTCACCAGTTTAGAAGATTTCGGCCAGACACCATACCATTTGATGGAGCCCATACTTAAGCGGATGAACGCCAAACAACTCAGCCTGATGGAAGAAAAGTCTCCACATATTGTACCTCAATCAGATGGGCTTTGGAGCCTACTTATCGAAAAAGATTTTCCAGATAGGCCTCATACAGTAGATGTTTTCTCACGAACCAAACCAGATGCAACACCTTATAGAACTCTCTACCACAAATATGTTACTGAACGAGAAGCTTTCAGACAAGATCTGGCTAAAAGATTGCGGAGAATTACTCAGCAACTTCAGAACAAGAAGTCAGAGAATAAGATCATCACTGTCAGTGGGATCTTGAAGGATCCAACGATCAAGAGAAGAACGTATTCTAGTCCGAGAGGCAGCTATGGCCGACAAACGACATTGAACAAGAGTTCAATTCTCAACAAAGCTAGGAGGGACCTTCAGGGTCGAAATTTGATATTTTCTAGACAAAATATAAAGCCATATTCTGCTTATGATGCCTTCAAGCCGGCTAATAATTTCGAATTTCCTTCACGTACGGCGACACGTCCAACACTAAGAAACACTAAACCAACTCCAGAATCTCAGGTTATTTCACAGAGGCCATACAGAAAGCCAACACAATTCAATACTATGGCAACACAAGCCGCAGTGAGGAACGCTGCCAATGCTGAACCTACAACTACACAATCAACAGCTTCAACTTTAACCTCTACACTAATTACGCCTTCAACTTCAGACGCAAGCACAGATTGCGAAACTTCTGTAAATACAGAAACATCTGTAGATACTTCAGCATCGACAGCCACCAATGCTGTACTTAACGATACGAGCAAAGAATCTCCAATCAGGCGTAGACGGCCCCAGCCTTCCATCTTCATGACTCTGAACAAGCGTCTCAGAGCGAATCCAATAATTAGAAAACCAACGAAAAAGAAGGCAAGCGAACCTGTTAACCCATCTATAAGGAAAATTAGGGGCATAAAGTCTTCGATATTCAGTTGAAAGTATTGCTTACGAATTTACGATCTATTTAATCTGTATATTAATATATTGAACTGGTATACTACATGTAGTATGCTGATGTTCTATGCTATGCTAACTCCGATAATGGATGCATCCTACTACATTCACCCAATAGTTTGCCTAGTGATTTTTTAGTTTCTCTAGTCTTTTGTACGTTTTTGCTTCTTCAACAATCTTCCACTCAGAGAATCTCCCAACCTCTTTTTGTATGCCGAAGTGTCAGGTTTTGAAGCGTCCTTCTTTTCCACAAGTACTTCGTCCAGATCGTTTCCTGCGACTACAGTTTGTTTATAGCTCTTGATACGTAATCTTCCGCTGATCAAAGCTCTCTCAGCGTTCAACGTTATACAAGATTTTGCTCTACTATTGTCTAGTCCGAGGGTTTTGAGCAAAGTCAAGATGTCCTCACCGTTTCTAGCCTGGAGTGGCTGCACAGCACCACTAGATACTACTATTCCTTTAGAACGGGACGCCCTGATCAACTGCAAGACATTGTTGAAAAAGTTCTTCTTGATGAGCTGGACATTAGTACTGTCACCTACATTGGCATATCCAATGGAGCCAGAGACTACTGTGCTATAGCAGACTTCGAATTTGATACCTTTATCGATGGCACTTCCGATAGTCTTGTGTTTAAGGAAAAATGGCAATTTTGAACCCATATTAAAGGAAACAAGATCGATGTCGAGGTTGGTGGTACATAATTGTAGAGCTTTCTCGTTTACTGGCTGGACTGCAAGAACATCGAAATGGTTCTGGATCTTGGCCAAACCTTGAAGCTTGGAAGGATCAGAAACAATGATGGTTAGTCTGGTGAAAAGCTTGAGTTTTGGAAACTTGGGTACGAGTTCTGACTTCAAATATGCGATGTTGATAGGGTTGATGAGGTCCGGTGTTCCTACGGGTATTCGAACATTTTCGTTGATTGAAAAATTGATGGCTTGATGAGTGTAACCGAGTGAATATAAAGTGACGATGGTGTTTTTGAGCACTTCAAGTTGTTGCTGGGTCGGCTGGGAGTTGTATGTCAGACACGGCCACGGCACGTTTAGATCACACAACATGCTGGTGAGAATGAATTGGGTTTGAGTAAAAATCGTTATAGTGGAAAATACAAGATCTAGAGAGAAGAGGTTGAAAAAAAGTACTGGCAGTGAGAAAGTAGCGAGACAGCAGAAGTTTTGTGAAGGATTAGCGAGAGAGCAGAGGTTCCAGAGAGGAAATTGCGAGAGCATGGAGAAATTCGCAGCCAACAGTTGCAGTACAACAGATGAGAAACAAGTCAATACTGCCGGTACTTCTTCCAATAAGATCCATAAGAGGAGAATAAAGGTTCCATAGCATTTCTGATACACAGAAAGTCGCTGGTTTGTCATGCCATATTCGTAATCGTTTTAATTTCATGTCTTCTCGCCAGGCTGTGCTTACTAAGAGTTCTCACCAAAATTGATACTAACTGCTAATGGTCACTAATCTATTTTCCTCACTCTACTCTCGCTATTTAACAACTGCATCTCGCTACTGGCCACTCCATTACATCGCACCAGAACCACTTGCCACCGCCACTGGATCATTCTCGCCACGGATGCGACTGTCTTCTTGTCTATTCACCATTCCATTTCTCCACAAATATAAATATCTAGTTATTTCCTATTTCTAAAATTTTTGAATTTACTTTCAATTCAAACTAAACTTCAATCTTCTCATTTCAGCATAACACAATCCAACTTCTCAACTTACGACTATTAACATCTGCTCCTACATTCTCCTTCGTTAAATCGTCTTTCGATAAAAGGTCGTAAATATCATTCACTTCTTTGGGCCAGCACCATACAAAATGTCCAAGGCTACAATATCCAACTCCACCAGTCTTTTCATAGACAAGTCCAAAGCCCCCAGCAAGGACGACCAGGGCATAATAGACATCGGCAAGAACTGTGCCAAATGTTCACAGCTCGATTTCCTTCCCTTCCACTGTGAATTCTGTAATCTCACCTTCTGTTCCAACCACAGGACCCTAGAAGCACACGATTGCGTAGGAAAGGATAAGTTTCAAACTAGTAGAACAGGTTCACCCCTGTACGAAGGTCCATCAGCCAAATCGTTGTTTCCGGACAACGACGCTAGAAGAAGAACTCTTGATCAACGGTTGCAAAACTCTCAGCCAAAGCCCACAAGTATTTTGGAGAAACAGTTCCGAGTCGGAGATATCGCCAAAAACACTCCCAATGCCTTTTCTAAGTTCAACAAGTTCCTCAAAATACAGAGGGAGAAGTCAGGTGCGTCGGCCCTGGCAATTTCAAAGCTCTTCTCATCCAAATCCAAGGTAACTAGTCGAACTGTAGAATTAGGAAAACTCAGAAAAGAAGCAAAGGGTGACTCTAAAATACCGTCAAACGACAGAATCTACATCTGGTCACTTTACGTTAACGGAAACTCGAAGGAATCGACAGGTTCAACTCGCGAGTCTGACGAATACTCACGTATAAATATAGAAAAAGACCGTAAACCCATTTTCATCTCCAAGAACTGGGTGGTGGGAAGAGCTCTCGATTCTATAGCTGACAACCTTAAGATCCCCAACATAAACAATAGTACGAACAAGTCAGAAGAGAAGTTGAATATCTTCAAGCTTGAAAACGAGAACCCAGAACTTGTTCAAAATAGCATCAAGAGCATCTCTGCATTCAAGAATGGGGACATAATCTATTTGGTAAGGGGAACCATATAGTAATTTAAATAATTAAGTAATTGCCATAGAATAACTTTGTATGACATAGTCAAAATCGTCATTCAATTGTATTAAAATAGTCTTCTTGCGGTATATTTTAGTCAACCGTCTCATTGTCTATAAATCAATAACCTATGAATGAGTTTAATCTATCAATTGACCTTAACCAGTCTATTTATGTATAGGAGCATCAGTATATCTTATCTACGCCGTCCATCGAGTAATTTATCCAATTTGCCATACAATTCTGATCATTCAAGTGATCCCATCTGCTGAAACGGCCAGTGTTACAGAGCTTGGTGTCCTCACTCTTGGGACAGTTGAAGTACGGATCGTGGTAATATCCAATATCTCTGAACCAATGGATATCCTTTTTGTCAGCAAAGAGGGCCAATCCCAATGAATGTACTGGAGCGTCACCCCATCTTTCGTAGTAGAACCCACCGGACTTATCAAGATGTTTGAACCATTCACTGTAAGCTTTGCTTCTGTAGAAATCCATATCGGCAATTTCAAAATTCGACCAAAAATGACAAGTAGAGTATCCACCGGTCTCGGCGTTCTTTTTGGGGTTCTGAAGTGGTTCTAAGAGCCACTGGAAGGCTCCGTTCTTATTGATGTACTTATAGTTGTTTCCTAAGTTCAAGAAACGAAGAGTCTCTGGCCACAAAGAGACCACAGTTTCGTGAATATCGTACAAATTGATCGTAAAACCATATTTCTTGCCAGTACCTTGTAGATACTTGAAGACATCATATTTGATATCAGTGTAGAAATTGACATCGGGCTCAATTCGCCAGTAGTACCTATATTTTTGTAATTCGGGAAGATTGTAGAACATTCCCAGATAAAATCGACACATGTTATGGTACGAGTCCTTAGTGGCATAGGCGATGTCCTTAGCTTCAAGTTTTGCCATCTCTGATTTCTGACGGTTTACATCTATAAAGGCAGGCTGATTCCAGAACTCGGGATCAATGGTGACAAACTCCATAGGAGCATCAGTGTATCTGGCAATCCGTTTCTTGAATGCATCAGTAAACGGTTCGTTGTTCAAAAAAGTGTACGGATAATGGAACTTATCATTGAACTTCTTTTCGAACCTTCTTATGGTCTTACCTATCGAGGTAGCTTCATTATTGCGAACCAAGGCGATGATGGTTGCATTGGCAAGCTTGTATTTTTTTGGGTCCTCAGGAGGACGAATGGACTCGATGTCGAAATCTTTGGGCTCCGTGATCTTTTTGTCGAACACTTGCGCATATTGTTTATCATTTTCTTCCTGAATCTCTTGTGGTGTTCCTTTCTTGTTCAAAGGGTTAGTGAACTTGAATTGGACATTGTTTTGTTCGATGATGAAGCCAGTTTGGTCAAGTGTTGAACTCTTCATATTCAGGAAGTTATAGGGACCATTGTTGCCTGGGTGTAGGTATGAAAAATCAAACTTGTCGGTTAACGACTGGATCCCATTCGAGATCAACTCCTTATTATAGTATGAGCCATCACCAGTCACCGAACCTATTCCTATAAGCAAGAGGAGAAATGCGGCAATAAGGGAAAGCACCAAGATAACCTTCTTTAATCTAAAAGATAGTATTGATATCATTACTTGCTTTTGTGTAGTAGTGGAGTAAATGAAGGTGAAAAGATACAATCACAATTGCAATAGGGAACCGAGTGAAAGACCAGCACAAGGTACCGAGTGGACAAAAACAATCAACTGCACAATTGAAATAGTAACTGCCCTACTGTAGAAATGAAATAATCAGACGTGAAATTAACAGGAAAGGAAAGGAAAGGAAAGGAAAGTTTGAAACTTTTTACCTGTACCATAAACTTGGTTGAGTGCCCTTTCTTTGATCTAAGAATAGCAAGTGTGAAAAGTTTCAGAAAGAAGCCTCTTTTCAGGAGAAAAAGTGTCTGAAAAGCTATTTGATGTAATGAATCAAGATATTTCGCGGCTGATAATCACAACCAGATTTCAACTGTGCCTTTATCGCCAACATTCAGGTCTAATACTTTAGGCTAGGCTAATTTGATATGAGCCTTGGAGTGAATAGATCAATACAGGATTGGCATATGACCCCGTGCTAGGACTCGGATGGAAATGGGAAATATTAATGCGACTTTTCCGTCCACTTATCGCACCTCCCTTACCAAAAGTCGCGTTCTTTACATTTACAATAGCGCAAACATAAAAATAGAGCGCAATAACATCTTGAGCTCAATAATTGAAAGGTATTTTCGTTGCATACGTAGTCCATTATCCTTCTTCGTATGGTAGTTGAAAGAAAATATTGGAAAATATATGAATAGAGAGAGAGAGAGAAAAAAATTGTAGGAGAAGAAGATGGAGTAATTGTATGCTATGTTTCTTGATAAAATAGCCTAGTATCACTGACATTTAGGTAGTCAACGACGGGATTTCCAAAATATACCATCTCCTTTTCATCTCTTTTCAGCCCTAGCTATGCAATATTTGAAATATGTAGCCAAAAACGATTTTGACAATGTCTCACTTTTGTACTCATGACTACTTACTACTGTATGTACTCTAGAAACCAAAAGCTTGGCAGAACAATTAAGAAAAGGCGTGGAAGACTTCTTTGCATTGCGAGGAATGCTTTCCATATGCTCTGATCAACTACTTGGATACAACATCCAGGACAAGGCACCATTCTGCTAGACGGAGACTGTTCTTCAGAACCATCTTCTACTACCATTGTCTAAATACTACATTCTTATGTTTCTTTATCTGTTTTGGAGTTAGTTAGTGTAAATTTCGACTTACAATTGGCTCTGATTCCGTTGATGCACAGACTTCAACATTATGAGCAACATCATACTTGGAATCAGATAAACAAGTGCAATTTGACTAACCAACATTTTTCAGTAGCAACCATGGAAATTTGAAATTCACACCAGATGCTGATTTAGTCTGCCTACTAGCAATGATTTTATTTGTGGTCCCATCTGCCTGAATTATGCATAGTCCTAATTGAGAAAGCTCAGAAGAGCTTCTGGTAATATTTCTTACTATTACCTATTTCTGAATCCTTTCAAAGAATGGAAATCGTATTTTTCCAGTAGATAAGTTTGTCATATAGACCACCAGCAATCTCCTAGCAAGTGATGTCAAAATCTCAAATTGCGCTTGGCTTACTATATCTCTTTTGGCTTGGCTCCGTCAAATATAAAAATATAAGCACCATTACTAATTTTCTTTTGAGCTGCACCTCCTTTTATGCACTTTCTACTTTAAACTAAGGAGCAAGTTTGCTTCTGAATTTCATTAGCTCCCTAAAAAAATAGTCACCTGTTTAATATCCAGAGTAAATACCATTTCTCTTTCATTTGTTACGGAGAATTTCTGTTATCAGTTAGTACCAACCATCTTTTATCATTGTACCATCGTTGGTGGCTTCTTCTTCAATTTAAGTTCCCAATTTTGAACATGGTCAAGATATTCCCCTTGGAAGAACCGTTAGAGGGATTCCCTGTTTTTCAGTTGAGTATCATTACATCTCTTCAATTCAGTGACATGGTAGCTTTTAGTTCAGTGTACACCTATGTTTACTTGATGATCAAGCATTTTGATATTACGAGCGACGATTCACAAATCGCTATCTATTGTGGATATTTGGCAGCTGCCTTTGCACTCGGTGAGTATGTAAGTTCACAATATTGGATCAAGGCTTCCAATAAGTATGGCAGAAAACCCGTGCTCTTATGTGGAAGTGTTGCTACAGCATTCTCGATGGCTCTCTATGGTTTCAGCTCAAACTATTACATGGCTCTTTTTGCAAGATTTTTGATGGGACTATGTGGTGGTAAGATTGTTGTTTTGAGAAGCACGATACACGAAATTGCCCATGAAGTTAGACATAAAGATAGAGCCTTAGAAAAATTCTCGCAGCACAATATTTTAGGGAAAATATTTGGTTTTGCACTAGGTGGATTAAATTATGAAATGTATAAGTCCTCTGTAGACCTTGATGGGCAGTTACTTTCGAAGTTTCCATTTTTTCCTACTAATTTCATACTTATCATCATCAATATTGTCCCTTATACCATTCTTGGATGGCTCTTTTTAGAAGAAACGCACGAACAGAAAAAGTATGTGCGTGATATTGGACTTGAAATAGGAGATTGTATTAGGCGTTTGCTTAGATATCAAGTAGCAGAAAGACCATGGAAGCTGAGCGAACAACATTCAAAAGTTGACGAACTAACCTTAGATGAGAAGATGGATTCTTCAGAACTTCATGATTACTCTTCCCAGATTTTGAACCCACAGGTGGACATCCTTGAAAAGCAGTCGTCTATGGAAAATGAAAGTGAAATACATGGGCGGTCGGTATCATTGTCTAAAAGGAATCGCGTAATAAATCACTTTATGTTCTGTTTTCAGAATGTATTCTTCTTCGAGTTTCTCCCAATTTTACTAGCCGGTTCACTTAGAAGACAAGATTTAAAGTTCCCATTTCATATTAGAGGGGGGTTTGGTATCAATACCGGTGGTATGGGGACTCTCTTGCAATTGTCTGGAGCTCTTGGGACGCTTCTTATGGTCCCTGTCATGATTATTAACACAATTCGTGGTAGAAAACTTATGCCTGAATTCGGCTTGGTCGTATACCCCATAGTTTACTTCTTGTTGCCTTTACTTCTTCTTGCGCTGGTCGAGGACAATAAAGGAATACCCGGACCGGCAGACATGTTGCTTCTCGTGAGTTTATCTCTTGTTTGGCTAGCCGAATGGTTTACTCTCCCCATATACCAAGGATATTATGATAGTCCTTCTTCCAAGAAGCTGGAACAGCTAATTGATACGAATTCAATTAGAGTCGTTGGGTTTGCTAAGTTAGCAGCTACAATTATTGGAGGTTGGATGATATCGAAGTTCGATGCACAAGGTTATGGAGGAATGCCTTGGTGGATTCTTTCAATCTGGTCAATAATAACAATATCACACTATAATTACATTGATAAGCGAGAGTTGGAAGAATAATAATGGATCTAATCCGTAGCTTTCTACTACTCTTGTATTTTACATCACTTTCAGGAATATTTTATTATAAATGATCTGTAAACATATGTGATATAGACAACTAGAAACTGCTTTCTGCTTAGAGAGTGCATTGACATATATTATTCAAGAAATGAATACAGTAGATATGTTCAGAAGGTAGATAAAAAGCGCAAATAGATAGACAGACGTAGACATAGACATGATGAACTCGAAAAGAACTATAAATATATACAATCAGAGGCATGGATAGATTTAGGATGAGGAAGGAGATAGCTTAGAATGATGGTTATCTAAGCTACCTAGCGTAAATAAACATAGATTGTGATTTTCTGATATATATATAATTACATCAGTAGAGACTTTTACAGACCACTACATAAATATATCAAGTGGCATGCACCGCTCAGTATATTCAAACGGATTTGTTAATATTAACTTGTATTGGAAACTATAGGTATAACTATATATATCAACTTGTTGCTTAGATTATTTACTTACACTATTTGATATCTACTTCTGCCATTTTCAATTATGTTGACTGTGATTGAGCTTAGAAAAGAATCTGTAAGTCTGTCATTTAACCTACACTGAATGGTGAATCACCAAAATACAGATAGAGTAATATTAGATGTTATAATATTTGTATGAATTTAACTTGTCATTTATTAAGCTCTATTTCCTGCTATCAGTGCTTCTTAAACCTTTCCTATTAATCCCTGCCAGTTGCAAAAACCATTGATGCAGATTAATTTGAACCCTGCACATAATCGAAGAGTGCAGCTGCATCAATAATATCGGCTCAGAATGATTCTAATCATTATACACAGGATGAATATCTTCCATATTTTTTCATCTTCATTCTACAAACAACCTACACTTTTCATACAATAGCCAGCATCATATGTTGAGAGCCATAGCCAGGGGGAGCTTGCTCTCAGAAAGAGCTGGATCACAAATTTCAATTCAGAAATACACCCTCTTTCTCCGTCGCAATTGCAGCAAGACCTCGCTCCCAAACAAGGAGCTCACCTTAGCCAAGTTTGATTTTCCATTAGCAACCCATTCCATAAGAAAAGTTACTACTGAACTCGATTCATTCCTTAATGACAAAACGGCAAAGGTAACTATTAATGGTCACATCAACAGAAAGCCGAGAATCCGGCCAGAGTTGAGTTTCGCGGAAATCAGAGATTCCAATGGAGATTGTACTCAGATTCTCTTGACTCCCCAGGCGACAAGCAGTAAATTCTTTGATTTACTAAAAATGACGACAGTGGAAGACTCGGTTAGTGTCACAGGGAGTGTTCAACTTAAGAGACTGAAGCCAGGAGATACTGTCCGTCAATGGGAATTGGTGGTGGATAATTTCCAGATTCTCAATTCCTCCAATTTGGATGCTGCCAGATTGGATAAATTGAAACACTCCAATCCGGAGCAATTACCTCCACAATTCAGATATTTGCAATTAAGAACGAAGTTTTATCAGAATGCATTGAAGACCAGAAGCAAGGTTGCCATGTTGATAAGAAAAATCTTCACCGAGAATCATGAGTTCACAGAAATAGAAACTCCTCTTCTTTTCAAGTCCACTCCAGAGGGAGCTCGAGAATTCCTTGTGCCAACCAGATCACCCGACAAATTCTATGCCTTGCCTCAATCACCACAGCAATATAAGCAGATTTTAATGAGTTCGGGGTTCACCAGATACTTCCAAATTGCCAAATGCTTCAGAGACGAGGATTTGAGGGCTGACAGACAACCAGAATTCACTCAAGTAGACTTAGAAATTGCTTATGTCAATAATAGCGACCAAGTGGGTGTAGTTGTAGAGGATTTGATTCATAATGTGTGGAACAGGATCAGAAATGTATCTACTTACAGAGTCAATGAACAAGGGTATCTTGAAGCTATTGACTTCGATTCAACAAAACCAAATTCTTCTTTGCATTTCGGTAAACTAAAGTACATTGATGCCTTGTGCAAATATGGAATTGATAAACCGGACCTCCGGTCAAAATTAGAATTTGTCAATCTTAGTGAATTGTTGATTCCCTCAAGCACGAACAATGGACAATTTCCAGTGCTTGAGGCGTGTGTCCTAAAAAAGGCTTTTGACCCGTCTCTAGCAAAATATAAACTACCTCGTTCATTAGTTGATCCTTTGAGCTACACAAGAAGAAAGCCCATTGTCATTCCAATACAAAATGCGAACGATGCTACCAATTGGTACAAGAAGTTTATTAAAAAAAATGTTATCTCTGAAGCTGCAACCTTTAATGAACACAAACTTCAGGCAAGCTTAGACTTGGAAGCTGGAGATATACTTGCATTTTCTACTAGAGCTGAATTGCCTTACGAAAATCCCACTCCTTTAGGTAAATTCAGACAGCTTGCCATTAATGAGTTTCCTGAGAAGTGGAATCGTGAAATATATGATAAGAGCTTGGGAACTATCTCCGAAGTCAAGAATAATTCTTCTATCTTTGTTGGCTCCTGGGTTGTAGAATTCCCTTTGTTTAGTCCAGTGGAAATGTCCTCTAGTTCAAACAATGATTTCCCTGAATACGACTTTACTTCTTTCGAGTCCACCCATCATCCATTTACAATGGCAAAACACGAAGACTACGATCTTTTGGAAACAGCACCTTTGAAGGTTAGAGGAGAACATTACGATCTTGTTATCAACGGTGTAGAGGTAGGAGGTGGATCCAGAAGAATCCATGATGCCGAACTTCAGAAGTTTGTATTCAAGAATATTTTGAACATCACCAATTACAATGATTTGTTTGGACATCTTCTCCATGCTTTGAGTATGGGATGTCCTCCTCATGCTGGGCTAGCCTTGGGATTCGATAGATTATGTGCCATGCTACTTGGAAGTGCAAGCATCCGTGATGTAATCGCATTTCCTAAGAATCAGTCTGGATTCGATCCTGTTGTAGAGAGCCCTACTTCGGTTTCTGAATCGACTTTAAATCAATACTACATCACTACCAAATTGAACTCATGACCTACGACTTTCATATATTATAAATATAGACCTTGTAAATAATACCAAAAAGAACTTTTATTAAATGTCTATTGTACATGCTGGAAATATGACTATCTTCTACGACCTCTAAGCTTCTGTTTTTTAGCATAGTCATCTTCGTTATCATCCTCGTGTCGTCTCTTATAGCCACTTTCAGATTTAGCCGCGGCTTCTTCACGCAACCTCCTTTCTTCAGCCAATTTTTCCATCTTCAATTCAATTGGCTTTTTGACTCTTGAAGTAGTGCCATTTTCGTCATTCACGCCATAGTATGCCTGCTCTTGTTGCTTGATCAACGACTTCCAATCGTACTTCTTTCTAACAAACAATTCCATGGACCAGTTCTTCCACACTAATCTACCATAGGTACTTTCTTTTACCTTATGCGAGTCTCCTTGCAATTCTGTACCAATTCTATCCTTATACATAGGTAACAATACGGAAAAATTCCACAATGCATCAACGATGTGGGATCCGTAAGAGTTGCACGACATGTTGACAATTTGATCTTTAAAAAGATTCAAAACCCTCTTTCTGAGAATCAAAACGGGCTTTGGCTCACCTACAGAAGATGGTATAACCACCAATGCACGCTCTACAATATGAGAAAAAACGCCGTGGAAACACATCTGGATGAATCTTTCTACTGGCAAAGCCAAGAAGTTATACCACACACATATCACGAACTTGTAGTCGTATTCCATCAATTTTTCCAAGAAAAATGATCTTCTTCTTTCTTCTGCCGTCGGCCAGTCGTCACGAGTATTTCCTAAAGTTGAGCCTGTCAATTGCAAGACGTTTTCGATGAACTCGGAGGTAGTATTTGGTTGCGGATCTTGGAAATTGTAGTTAGGAGCAAACTTCAAGAACAATTGCTCAATGATTTCATCTCTTCTGTAATTACCTCTGGAGATGGATGCATCTATTAATCTCTGACCCAAGTCCAAGTTTTGGTTCTCGGAAATGGAAATCAAATTGGACAACTCGGGAATGATTTCATCAAGAATGTGTTCAACGTCGACTGGTTTCAACTTGAACAACAAGGCTTGGATGATATACACACCGGTAGTTGATCTCTTGGCTAGCTTTAAGATTCTATCTTCCATGTATAATTTGTATAATCTTTCAATATATTTGATTCTGGCACCGTCGTTCTTGATAGTTGCTTCCAAGAAATGAGAACCAACAGAGTCAGACAACAAGTACTCCACAAAGGCTTCTTCTTGAGAGTTCTTGTCTTCTGAATCCTTCAAGAATATCAAGTGCCAGAAGGTTCTATCTCTGTCAACCAAACCTTCAACTTGAATAAGTAATTGCAAAACTGGAGATGCGATCTTGTGGATAGCAAATTCTCTCATACGTTTGCTATTTTGATTGTTGCTTATAGCATTACAGAGTTCTCTTAGCTGAATCTTGAACGAGGATGGTGTCTGGAATGATTTGTTGAAATCTTGGTTATCTTTTATTTCAATCATTTTTCTGGCGATTTTGGACTTTTTCGATCTCAAGGTAGAGTTGGAAGTAGTTGTAGAAGGCAATTCCTTACCTGCCAAAATCAAAATGAGCAAGCGGAGAACATGCGATGAGTATTGGTGCTCCAACATTCCTTGCAAATGAGGCTTGAATTCGTCAACCATCTTGATGAATAAACCTTCCATTGGATCTGTTACTTCTCCTTCTACCTGTTCTTCGCGTTCCACTTCATTTTGACTACTGTCATCGTGGATCAACTCTTTTTCGATCAAGGCAGCAGATCTCACCAACAAAGTTTCCAATACATGGGAAGAGTATTTATGATGAGCCAATGCTACAAAATGTCCCGAAAACTGACCAAATATGTTTTTCAATTGTCTATCGCTAGCAAACAAAATCAATCTTTCCATCAACTTGGAACAGATCTGGTTGGTTACCAATTTCAATTCCTTTCCTCTGGCTTCTTCTAAGACAGATCTGATAAATCCTTCACGGTCTTCATCACTATCAAATGTATTTACGTTCAATGTTGACTCGGCCTGTTTGAAGTAGTCCAATTCGTTGGAATCCACTAAACCGAAAAATGGACTTTTTAATGAGGCATCGATTTCGCTACTGTCATCTCCGCCTTCTTCACCAGTGGACTTGACATCTTCAAAAAAAGACTGAGCCTTCTTTTCAAGCTTATCAGCACTCTTTTCAACTCTTCTACCTCTGGACTTTGTCTTGGCCATGTTGAAATTTGGTTCTCTGTGCGAAGAAGATACTTCTAAAACTAAATCTTTAGATGCTCTTCTCAAATATTTTTCAGTACATATATTTTTGGAGAGAATGCAGGACTGTATGATTGCAAAAAAAAGTTCAAGCGTAAGACATTATTTATTCACAAGTGCTATCCGTAACTAAAGAAAGGCCCAGAAGAATTAAAGAAGAAATTCTTTTTGTTTTTTAAAAAGATGAAATTAAATAGAGATATTGAAAATTTGAAACCGCTGTTAAAAAAAATTGAATCGAACAATATGCGTTGAAGTATAGCACCAAGAAGGAAGTCAATATTAACCAGCCAGTCAGTTCAAGCAGTATTCTTTATTTCTTCTCTCTTACCAGGCTCGAATACACCATAACTAGTCCAATGCCATGGGGCTGCGTCGGCATTAGCGTCTCTCTTTCCCGGCTCAAAAACACCGTAGCTGGTCCAGTGCCATGGGGCTGCGTTAGCGTTAGCTTCTCTTTTACCAGGTTCGAAGACCCCGTAGCTGGTCCAATGCCAGGCGTTGGCATCTCTCTTAGACTTGCTTCCTGAGGCAGCAGCTTCTGAAGCAGCTGCAATGGTACTGTTGACAATAAGAATGACATTCTGTCCTTGGTAAGAGCCAATAATTGGAACTAAGTCATACGAAAGAGGAATTGCACCTGCAATAGATTCATCGGGAAAGTCGATGTCGATGTTCTGTCCAGAAGTAGGAGCAGAAAGAGCAGCTGAGGTGAACACAACAGCAGACAAGATGGCAGTGGAACGTAAATGCATTGTTGAAGGTAGGAAAGCAATAGAGGTATTTCCGTTTGAATGATAATCAAGAAAGACAAAAAATTTACTGTAGGAACTTCGACAGATATTTATACAACTCTGGAACTTTTTCCGAACTGTTTTATTATAGGTGCAAAAAATTCTACGTCTTATCTTGTCCTTATGCTTCCACAAAGAGTAACTTTGGCGATTGCGAATCTACACCCAGCCCCTAAAGGCCATAGCTAGAACCACTATTAACTAGGATAATCTCCTACATATCGGTATAGACGAAACGCTAATTATGTGTTAACGCAAGTCGAACGGCAGCCCTAGCCTTATTTTTTTGTCTCAAGAAATGCCATAATAGAGCGAAATAGGTAATTTTCAACTTATCCTACCGAAGATTTACAGACTCGTTGCTTTCAATTAAAGAAATCGAGCGCCCCTGTTTCAAACCAGCCTTTTATATGGCATTACGCAAGAATTGCAATCACGCAAAAGGATAAGAATACGAGAATCCAACCTTTCTTGGTGTAGAACATATCTAAGGCTGCACAGGTGCGACCAATATGTGGTAGATTGTCTTCCCGAATCAAATTTCAATTGACAGATCGCTGACAATCAACCAACATCGCTTGAATATTTTCAGTCACGTTGTTTGAGCCGAGTCAACCTTGTCTTGGTTCGATGTTAGAAAACGAACACAGGCGTGAATTTGCTTACATTAGCGACTGCCGATATATTTGCGCCATACAAAGTGAAACTACAGGCAATTCGCAATAAAGCGCATCGCAGAAAAATGTGGGGTAAGATTTCATCAACTTATCAAACCAAACCAAAGACAAACCGTCAGGGACCAAGCGATCCCCATGCAAGCAGAAACTAGAACGCGGAATTCGTGGCTACCAGTAAATCTGCTAGAAAATGGAATCACGAGACTTACTCTCATTGTTCAGTAAAGGCATAAAGCCGATTGGTCCTGCAAATGTTCTGAAAGGAGTTATGGTCTGGTGACCTCCTTCTAGGCAAGACCTTTCACCAGCATATTGTAACTCCACTTTTCAGAATTCTTTTCAATTTTCAGCTTTCTTCTCTTCTGTATCAAAAGAATAACCAAGACTGTCTTCTCTTCTAGATCATCGTAGTAACCAGCAATTGCGAATAGTAGCTACCCCATCCTAAGATTTCTTTATTGTCCTTTTGCCTTAAACTGACCGTTCGAAATATCGCCAGTTTTCCCATTGAACCAATTTTTCCTGAATGACTTCTCCCTTTGCCCATCCTTGGTTGGAATCGTTCACAGCCGTTTTACCCTTGCCACGCAGCAAGGACGAATGGTTGATAGTCGACATCTCCAACTCTATCCGGGAGAAGCCTCAATGGAAATCGCAGTATAAGGACGAATCGGTTGCTTCTCAATGGAAGCAGGAAATCAAGGATTGCTACTCTGACAAGACGCAGTTGATTGATGAAATCATCGACTATGTGTTTGCTGAGTTGGAATGGTATGACAATATCGAATCCGAATATCCAGGCTTGAAGGAAAAAGGATTCACCATTGCCTGCGACGACAAGATCGTATTTTCCGACACGGCCATTGATCCTGATTTGAAGCTCAGACTTAGTTCAGAATTGAAAATTCTACAATCGTCTTTTGGAGATAAGCCGGACTATCATCCTCATACCGGCAACAAGGTGGTTGATCTTATTCATCCTTCCTTGTTCCCCCTTGAGTATAGTGCAACTCCTACTTATGCAGATGCAAAAAAGTCCGTGGTGCAATTGCATGAATACTCTGATGAAATCCACAAGGTTAAGAAGTGGGTGGGAAAGTATGGAACATCCCATAAGTTTCAGTGGTTGCCTTCGTTGTTGAGAATCAACCATGAAACAGATACGTTTGAGTTCAAGTCCTATATCAACAATTTGCACCCAACTAAATATGCTTCTCTCTACAAGGATATTCAAGCTGTGTTCAATGCTGTAGTACCAGGTTTGAATTTTTGTTTATCAAGGTATGCTTCCAAGCCGTATTTTAGAATAGAAATTCCCCCATTTGAAGAAGCGTACGAGGAAGAGTTTCAGGAGAAGTTTAAGGAGTTCATAGACAGTGACGAACCTTGGAAGGGCGAAAAGTTCTGGGAACTCATGAACTCCAAAGTGAACTACTTAAAAACTTTCCATCCCAAATATGTTGATGGGCCTGATACCAACAAGTCTATCGACCTAGTCCAAGACTTTCACAGATTGAAGGTAATCGTTAAGGCCTCCAACATTGAATTGACGCCCGACAACCCACGCTACGAAGGTGGAAAGTGGCATGTGGATGGGACTATCAATGAAGACATCGTGGCTAGTGTCATGTACTATTATGACGTTGAGAACATCACTGAGTCGAACCTCAAGTTCAAAGCCTGTTTTGGTGACCCCAAATACGAACAGGGTGATGATACTTACCCACGAGAAATATATGGTGTGAAGGATGGTGATGTCATGACAAGAGAGCTTGGAAGCATCACAGCTCACGAGGGTAGAATTGTGATTTCACCCAACTGCTTCCAGCATCAAGTAGCTCCCTTTGAATTAGAGAACAAGTCGAAACCGGGGCATCGCAAGCTATTATGTTTCTATCTTGTGGACCCCTATAACCATGTGGTTGTGACTACTGACCAAGTACCTCCACAGCAGAAAGCTTGGTGGGACGATAACGAGTTGAAGAAGAATTTGGCTGATAGTCTCAGAAAGAAGATTCTTGATTTGAAGCCAAACGAAGAATTTCCTGTGAGTTGGCAAAGAGCCCAAGAAGTCCGTGAAGAGTTGATGAAAGATAGAAACAGAGACCTTGACGAATTTGACGAGGATCCTGCGTTCACTAGGAAGTTTTCTTTTTGGAACTACGATCTGTCAGCCGAAGAAACAGCTGAATAGATAAGATGAAGCAGATCTATTTCGGCTAACGTATATATTGTATCTGATAGATATAGTAACGAATTTTTACGAGCCCGATGAATTAAACCAAAAGTAGACCCAGAACGTACAGCAGATATCATTAGCCCAAATAGTTTTGGTGCAATATCGAATTTGTGTTTGAATGTATCGTAGGCCAATAATTGTAAATTAATCACCCTCCAAACACCCATAGTAAGGATCTCTTTATGATACATTAGCTGCCAATTGGAGGTATGAATGGTAGAGACGAATCTACGGTAAACTCCCTTGAATTGACAGCCAATTCCATGAAGGGGATGTTGACCGAAAAATGATTTGAGAGATCTATTTTCTGTCAAACACCTAGAACACGCATCTTTAACCACACAGCACGTCGCATGCAACGGACAGGTTCGATCTTTGAACGTTAACAAATGAATATTATCCTTTAAAGAATTGGAATTATACTTGCTTTCCCTTCAAGTTGATCCATGTATTTGCCTTTTCTCAATGGATCGATTTCTATTAGTGTTTGTATATGGCTCCTTATATCTTGCGTCAACAAAGCAGAGCATTTGTTGGTTTTTACATGTTCCTGTTGTATTAAAGCCTTCACAAGTATGATGGTCTTTAGACACCAACAGTTGTCCCAATGGTAGATGTGATCACTTTTCTCAAGTTCATTCAATTCTTCCACGTTCGCAAGTTGTTCTTCCAATATAGAAAGGTAGGCACCGTCCTCCTTGCGTAACTCGTCAGTAAAGAACTTTTCCGTCAAGAGCCACCACATATAGAGCCAGATTGATGTATCTTCTGAGTCCATATACATGCCCGTCTTGATCAATTCCAACTCATGAGTTAAAATGGATCGAGGCAGTTTGAATATATCGTATACATCAGGCAGCTTTTCGGAGGGTGCTTCCAATTGAAGATATAAGTTATATATCTTAGGAATTAATGTACTACGATTGTGCCATGCAGAGAAGTTGGAGAAGTTCTTGTTGATTTTTGACGTGGTGTATTTGAACTCTTCAATGTTTATATCAAGTATAACCAAGCTTTCTTCATTCTTAGATGCTGGTGCTGACTTGGCGGTGGCCTGAATTTGCATATTTTGGACGACAAATCGTCTGTATTGCCATCCATGGTAGTTACGACTGTCTAACTCCAACAACTTTGAAACTACAGCATATTCATACTGCCAGTCTACTCTGTCGATCTTTACTAGTTCAAACAAACACCATCTACGGTGGTTCCAGATCCAGTACACTTTAGGGAATCGCTTCAAGATCACCATTAACATCTTCAAGTCGTTATCCATTAGTAGGGCATAGTCTTCCACAGGTAAATTGTTCTTTAAATGCTCAAATATTTCACGACGATAGTTCCACATCGTATAGAACTCAGGGTTAAGTTGAAGAATCTGGGTGGTTTCTTTTAGAGATTCAAGCGTATAAGTCTGTTGGTTTCTTAAAGAGAAGATATTTTCCGTCAATTTCTTGTAGTGAGCAATTTTGGATTTATCTTTTTCAAGCTTGAGCCTCTTGGCCTCGGCAGAGAGTAAAACTCTCTTGATTCCATGTTGCTGAGAAGTTAGCAAATAGATTCATCGTAGGAATAAAAAAAGACATACCATATTGAAGACAGTAATTTTCAAGATTATCAATGATTACTAATATCAATTTGTACAGTAAGTGAACGAAATTTTAATTCAATTGAGCTCTAGGTGTTACTTCCACGAAGAAGAGCAGGAAGTAATATTCTTGTGGCAAGAATTCTGTATGAATTTAAATTCGAAATTTTGAGATCAGATAGCGCGCATTATTTACTTTTCGTTTTAAGTATGGAATACCTATTCACCGAACCTATACATTCTTCTTTGTCTTAACAGTTTCTTAATATTGTACTAATATATTCTCTCATATTCGTAATGTCATCTCCTGAGGCTTCATCATCCAAACTCGCTCTCAAAGGCTCGTCAAAAATCGTCACCGACTACTTCGAGTTCGCTATGAACAATATTCTTTTCCAGAGAGGCATATATCCACCAGAAGACTTCGTCACAGTTCGAAAATACGGTTTGCCATTGCTTGTTAGCAACGATCCGGAAGTGCGAGACTATATCAGCAACATCATGGTCCAGATCAAGAAATGGATCTACGGCAAAAGAATTGTAAAATTGGTGCTAGTCATAGTATCCAAGTCTACAGTAGAGACTGTCGAGAGATGGGAGTTCAACATCGACATAATGGGCAAAGACTCGACAGATACAAAGGACTCTGAAGATGAACAGAAGTCTAGAATTGAGACACAGAAGGAAATCCAGACCATAATCAGACAAATAACCTCGCTGGTAACATATTTACCGGTGTTGAAAGATGACGAGTATACTTACAACGTTTTGGTATACACCGATCCCAAGAATCCAACATCGTCGATACCAATTGAATGGTGTGACACAAATGGAGACTCTCGTCTAGTTGAGGGAGACAATGTAGATAAGGTGGACTTCACTTCTTTCAGTACCAATATTCACCAAGTCGGTACTTCAGTTACATACAAGTACGACAACTAGTTGGAACAATAGAATACTTCAGAAACTGAAAAAAAGAGAAATAAGTTCTAACACATTATATCAAGACACAATAGTCTACCATATTTCATAAAAGAATTGATTGTGCTAAGTATACGGACTCATTTCATGGTCTAAAACGTATGTATTCAATATATCTTGTACTATACAAATTCTACCATATCGAGTACGTGATACTCATCCATATAGAATACAACGTATGCATTAATTACATTTATGAGTTAGATATCTGACGGGGTTTTCCAGACTCCCTCGAGAATCTTCTACGTTTATTTCCGGGCATGAATCTGGCTGTTCCCTTGGTTGCTATGGTGTAGTCCCAAGGCTGAAGGTACTTATCCTGTTGAAGAAGTGGTCTTGTTGCTGTGCTATGTTCGTTCAAGGTTTTAAGATCGTTGAATCGGGACTTAAACTCCATGAACTTAAATATCTGTTCCTTTCCTGTATCACGATCAATTGCCGGCAAGTATTGGTTGAGGATAGAATGCTGGTACAGATGGATGTAGTAGTCTAAGACATAGAGAATACCTTCATTGACCAACAGCTCGGGACACCTAAAGTCAACATAGCAATCAAATGAGTCCAATTTTGCATTAAGCTCCTCGTCGCTTTCCTCATCTACCATTTCGTGTGTAATATTGAGCTCCTTGGGCTTTAAGTTCAAACTGATGATTATAATTGCGAGTGCGATACAATGAGGCGGAATTACAAGGCACAACGGCAGCGACATGAGGTCGAAGTTGATAAGCCAGCTGAAGAGGGAGAGTCGGTAATTGATATTCAACTTCTTACAGAACTGTGTCACTAGTTGGTCCAGGGATTTGATCGATACGGTAGCGCCGTTGTTGAAGTCGAACTTGATGATTTGAAGTAACTTGAACTCAAGTGACATCACAGCCCGCCGTTGAAGGTCAGCAACTGTGGAAGAGCTTGATATACTTGAAGTATTGATACTGGTACTACTAGTCAGTCCATTATTAGAAAATGACCCAGCACCAAAACCCAACGCAGAAATATCTGAGATCCTCTGGGTGTCATCGATATCTCTTAACTTATTTGCTACAGACTGGATCTCTTTGAGTTTCTTGATACAGTCTTCATTTTTGGCAGCCAAAAAGAGGCAAGCCACTGCGACCATGAACGGATCACGTTCCAAGTCGCCAATATCTTGAGCCTCTTCTGAAGCTTGGAACCTATTGAAAAGATAGAATCGTTGATAGTAGTTCATAGTGGTAGATAATACTCGCAAGGGGAACTTCAACTGTTTGATAATATGAAACGAGAATTGGAATACCCGCATCTTTGTCGAACCATACAGAGCCGAATGAGCATCATCAACAGTTTGACGGAGTAAATGTGAGATCTCTGAATGGGTGAAGTATGGTCTTGAAATCTGGGTGATGCTGGGGAAGGACAGAATCTTGGATCCGTCTACGGGATCTCTCGGCGTTAGGGGAGTCACTTCCCGTTGCTTGTGATCCAAATCTGACATATGAATGTATTAAAAGAATTAAAGAATTACTGAGAATAAAAAAATGTATTGTTGGGTGAACATAGCTTAAATGGTGTATTCATCTCAAATCTGGAAATTTGTGGTCCTGTACATAATCTCTTCAATTATCAAGATTCTTCGAGTCTAGGTTCTTTACCTGCTGCGGAGTAGGGGCTACAATTGCTACAAGAATGTCATGAATTGAGTATATTGCTCGCAGTGGCACAAAAGAATGGTAGTGCGAAAAGGTAGTCAATTCTGATAGCGATCTAAAGATGGTAATTTTGGTCCATTAGCTAATTAACACAGTACATAGCATAGATAGCAACAATTAGCATAGTGTGCTACAAGAGCTACAATAACACAGCGTAACTTCATAACACATCTCTAGCATAGCTACAATGTGTTACATTACTGAAACGCTTAAGCAGTGAAAGACAAGGAGAAACCCAACTTGTGGACAGGTTCAGCCAACTTCAAGGCATCGAAAGAAGCACCCAATCCCAATCTGACACCAGGTCTCAATTCTTGGGAGTATGCCAAGGCAGTCAAACCGGAGTCGGCGATCTTGGCCTTGACGAAAGCGGACTTGTCCAAGGAGTACTTAGTGGCGAACTCAACGTTAACCGCAGAGGACTTGACAGAGTCCCAGGTGGTCTTGGCACCGACTTCAACCAAAGGCGATACCTTGTGGAAGTAAGCAGCAGAGAAGACGGACAAGTTGGAAGTGGCAGTAGCAGCCAAGGCGTAGTTCAAGTTGGTGTAACCGACACCAACGGAGTACTTGTTGACCTTAGCGGAGGCAATGTCATAGCCCAATTCGGCACCGGCAGTGAAGCCATCGTGGGCGACGGCCAAGTCAGCAGTGGCGACTGGGCCCTTCAACAAGTCGAAGAACAAACGGGCGTTGACGGCCGATTGTTGGTAGAAGAAGTTCAACTTGGCGTTTCTGGTACCGTTAGGGACAACAGAGGTGTCCAATTCACCCTTCAAACCTGGAGTCAACAATTCCGACAACTCGATCTTGGTGTTGAGGGCATTAGCATTGTTCCAGCCTTGGGTCAAAGTCAAGCCAGTGGCTTTGTCAACGTACTTGGCGTCAACGGAGGCAGCAATGGTGTCGTCCTTGTTGGTTTTACCCTTGACGGTGAAGGTGACGCCGTTAGGAGCCACGGACTTGACGTCCACGGCAGCGGTGGCCAAGTGGAAGAAGTCTCTGTTCAACAAGTCGTTGGTGGACTTTTGGATATCGGAGTAAGCAGCTGGAGCCATTGTGGGGAGTAGCAGTGAGGATTGAGTAATGACGGAACAGAAAAGAAAAAGAAGAAGAGAAAGGAAAAATAGCAGAAATGAGAACGAGAATGAGAAAAGATCCAAATCGCTGCGACTGGTCCCGGTAATTAGACTGCAGCGCTACCTGCCAGAATCGACCCAGGAAAAAAACAATTGCTCTAAATTAATCACCAAATCAACCGTGCTCCACCACTGTAGCCATGCAGGCTCGGTTGTGTTGGGTTTGATGATGTTGTTGAAGTACTGCATGGCCCGGTGGAGAAGGTCATACTGGTTGTCTGGTTTTCTTTAGCAGTGTAGGATTGTGGCATGACAGTAGAAGACTTCCCAACATGGCGTCTGCAGAGCGGCGGTTGACCAATCGCACGGCAGCAGAAGGTTCTACAGCAGCGGCCTGTTGTTGCGGATTGGATTGCAGCGACAGGATCCCGGTTATGAATGGCTGGTAACTTTGTGAAACATATGGGGCCACATGCACAGCTTAGCATTCAACATTTGCTGGAGATTGCAGTAGAGCCATATCCAGAATGCATAGTTCCATCAACAGCACAGTATGCCATAGCCAGTTCTACATACACACTATCACAGGAACAAGAAGACACTACAATTATCAACTAACTCGGAACTACCATTCTGCAACACCGTATCACTACAAGATATTGCACCACTACACTAGCACGGTAGTCCACTCTTTCAATCAACATCGTCTCTTCATGCTATACCATTTCTAGACTACAATTCCTTGTCCAATCCACAGTCAACGTGATCTAAATATTGTTGAACCGTTACCAAACATTGTACAGGAACCAACGTCCATCTGCTCTCCCATTGGTCATGAACAATTTAGTGGGGTACCAGACCAATTGCGCATCCGACTGGCGAATCTCGCTTCTTGTGTGACCTTTCTACCAACAAGAAAGTGCCGACGAATTACCATTACCGTGCCAGAATTCAGTAACCAGGGAAATTCTACCATCAGGACTGCTCGGACTACACTAGTCCTACAACATCCGAACGTGCTCCACAGCACGTTCGGAGTAGAACAGTATTCTATAGTAGATATGTAGTCAGATAAATGTCTCTCTAATCTCCTCTCTAATGTCAAATCTTGCCTCACGGCTCTCTTCATCAAATAATAGACCTATTTGGCCTGCCTTGTGAAGACAACAAGTTCGAGTAAAATTTATCAATTGGTCTGAATTCTCATTAATTGTAACCGTATCTCAATCACGGATGAACTGTCATTTTGCAATTTCGCAGCTGAACAATAGTACGTTATCTTTTCCAATAATAATTCTCGAAATGCGTTAAACCGCATAACATGGAGATACTCGCTAACAACTTAATTAATTTTATACATTCCGTACGTTTCCCCAATTTACATTGTCCTCTATATATTATTTAAAAGCAGAGCATTTTTCGTTGTAGATGCTAACAATTTGCAATTCCATTCGTTTTCAATCCAATCATGAGCAGCAAAACATCCAAAAGTTAAAATAAGTAGATTAAAATATGATTATATTACAATCACGAGTGTCTGTTACAAATTAAACACATCAAGTTCAAGAAAACTAGTCCGTATCAATCTAATCATAATTGTCTCCGCACCCTGAATTGAAGTCGATTTTGTTGAAATAGTATCTAGTAAACTATGTGTTGCCCTCGCTATTGTTAGCATACTTAACTCTGCTGTCAAGATTCTCTACGCCGAAATCAGCTAATACGATGTTATATCTGACTTTAGCAACACATCGATCGCTAAAGTTCTATCGATTCTGGAAAGTCGGAGCTACCCCGTCGTCCATTGTATACCTTAACAATTCAGACGCAACATCAATCTCATGTTGAATAGAGTTAATAGGAGAGACATAATTTACTCCTGATTGCTTAAACACGTATAAACTATTTCACACTTCGAGGATATCGGCTTTCTCTTATACCTCTCCGATCTTCGTGTCAGTCCCTACAGAATGTAGCTCTATTGGGGTCCTGGTGCATTCGTGCATAATATTATTTATCTATAATATTTTTTCTTGGACTCTCAGTTTCTTGTTAAGTAACTTAAACTTCAATTCTGCATGATTACTTCAGATCTCCAATCTCAACAGAGCCCACCACTCTAATAGTACGATTATTATTGTCGTAACCAGTTGGTTCATTTGAAAAACTAAGATTATACCCAATTCTGTGAATTTACAAAAAGGTTGATTGAGGCGAACTTTGTATATTAACCTTAGAAAATAACACAAAAGTGTTGTTTTAGACATGTATGATATTGTAGTTGGGTTGCTCTTGGCCAAAATAAGATCAAAGAAATTCAAAGGAAGACCTTTCGTAATTGTGGTCTAAAAGATTCTGACATTATCTGTAATCCAGTATGTCAATACTATAGTGTTAACAGGTTGCTTCTCTAAATTCCGTTCATTCACCCTAATACTGCTCATTTTTCTCTGTTCTATGTATAATCGTTCTTCTCGCTTCAGTTATAACGATATATATAATCTTTGTGAGGTATTGAACATGTTTTCTAAATGGTCAGAATTTCCACAACGCAAATTTTAGAAACTGTCGCCTAGATGCACAATGTTCTATGGCAATTATTTTTGAACGCTCTCATCTCATAACCTATGGCACCCTAAAAACATCAAATCAATTAGACTCTACGCTGCTTCTCTAGAATAGTTGAAAGTAACTTCTTTTCCAAATGATGATAATTAGCAAACTGAACCACTGGAGGCATGCGTATATTCAGAAATACTAGGTTGCAAAACTTTTTTGATCCATATGCATAGATTGTTTGTCATTTTTTATTTATCGAGGTTTTTGCATTGATTGATTCAAGTATGGTTGGTCTGCGATATTCTGTACCATATTTTTTCATGGCTACACTGTGGTTATAATATTTACTTTGTGAATCAACTGGTGGGTAATGTCAAATTTTAGGTTTCCATAATCTCCAAGAACAATCTTCTAATTGTAGATTTAAAATTAAAATAACCCAGGTTGATATGTAAGTGAGTGTACTGTGCATTTTCTATAGAAAGATGACTTCAAAATGGACAGATACTACTGGGTTGAAGATGAGTGTTTTTTTTATTTAAGCACTGTCTATTCCAGAAAATGGTAACTAGTGGCCGGAAATGGTTCCAAGAAAAATGTAAAAATTCTAAATACTAGTGACCGGAATTGCTTCAAATGAAAGTATAAATTATTAAAACTATGGGTCGGAATTATTTCATACCATATCACAAGAAATATTCACACCAGCATATTGTTCATACTATCTAAAAGACAAAACGCTTAGAAATGTGTTCGTTGCCTCTTAATATTAGAATGTAAGATTATTCGTGGTTGGCTCCACTATTCTTGTCAATGTGCTACATTCCTCAAGGAAAGTGACCTTCTTTCGATTTTCAGGAATCGGCATTCTACCTTCCTTCGGACTGAAACAACTTCGAAGGTTGACTATGTTTTTAATCTAATTTTATGTAAGTTTAGTTCTCGTTTTTTATAGTCGCGTATTTTCTTCTTAAATTGTAACAGCTCTAAAACCTTCAAGTATCTGCGCCATCCTTCAGGTCACCGCACTGGTTATCGATACCACCATATGCGTCCAAGTATACCTCACCTTTCGCAGCGCCCTTACTTCCAATAGCGTCATCATCATGTCCGACACCACTGTTATCTGCCATTGCACAACAGAATTTTGGCGGTGTCCCACCATTCTGCCCCATAAAATCGTCTATTCCTGCTGCAACATCGTTACCCTCAAGGTCACTATCACGCCATTGTTGATCCAGGTTCTGCCAGTCTCGTGCCCAGTCTGGATTCCCATACTCCCAATTGTACAGAGCCCACAGGTAGGGGCCACTACGTTTTTGATGGGTCGACGAGTCCTTCGCAGTGGTAGTATTGTCGGCCAATTGATAATCATTGACAGCGTTGATTAACTGCAGAGTTTCATGAAAGCCTGGTCCTATAACTGTATGATTACCTAAATGGCTTTCAAACAACACTATTGGGATTTTATCATGTTCATCACCCGTATGATGAACATACCCAAGCGCATAAACTTTGTGATTCTCTTTAGCATTTAAATTGTTCACAGACTCGAAGTGTAGTTGGTCAGAGGGTTCGATAAATTCAATGGTAATGTTACCATATGTCAAGTTGCCTATGAATAGTCCGTCCGATTTGCTAATGTCACCTAAATACGACTTGTCATAGTATAGGCTGTTTAGATCACGTTTCACGGCAGAACCTGCGTCGCTTCCGTAACTTGTCCCCGAAGAAATGAGTGCCGCTGCCGATAATAATAGTGCCACACCTATGGTGCCTATACCGTACACACCAATAAATGGACATGCTCCCCAGCCTGCTGCATTAGCAGTAACAATAAAACCAATAACTGCTCCCCTAGGGTACCTGTCCCCGCTAAAAGACCATTGAGCTCTCCTGTCTAACAGTACTGAGCCCGGGTTTTGTTGTTCAACACTAATCAAGCCGAATTCGCTAACTGGTTGTGAGCATACATGTTGTATGCTAGCAAGCATAAAAATAATTATCATCGTTCATGTCAAGCTTAGGTTATATTCTGATATATGATTCAGACCCACTTCTAAACTACTAACTCTTTTGAGGCAATATCCTCACTTTTTATACCAGAAGACCTGATTTTCTCAGGAACAATTTCCCCTCTTTCTTCCATTATTCAGCGTCCCGGTTACCATTCTCCTTTTGCCGATCAGTACCAACAAAATCACTATACCGCATCACAAATAGTGATAATTCTAAAATGGGGTTCTACTCCCTGAAAAAAAGGGGCGTATTGCATACATACTATATCTTTTACTTTGTGCATTCTATTTTTGATTTTCCATTCTTCGGGCGGCAACTTTAAATTTCTAGGCAGATCTCTTTCTGACATACTGTATTATTTCTATTGAAAGGTGGCTAATTATATTTTGGTTAATTAATGTGAATTGTTCGAGTAAGCAAAAACAAATATTTTATTTCGTGCCCCTATTGTGTACCACGTTAAAACGGGCTAAACTATTCTGCAAACTGATAACTGCCCTGACTATATAATACTGTCGCTACTCCTCAGAAGGTCAAAAGATAAGCTTTCCTATGGCGACGACTCGCAATTTCCTATTGTTCTGATTTTCTATTTCAGTTCTTTTTTGCAACCAACGTGCACGATTTATTCCATACAAAATTAATTTTAAAGCCGCTTTGTTAACGTTTAACCTTAAATGGCATCCATAATTGATACAACTTTATGACCATTATTCAACTACAGCTAGAGAATAAGTTTGATTGACACATGAAGCAGAAGAAATTGCAGTATCTTAAAAATTCTAACCTTCACAAATAACTCCACGCGACTGAGGTGTTGATGTATTGATACCCCTTAACCACTCATGGCATTTATTTTCCTAAAATAATATTTAGAAGGCAGTGTACTGTATCTCAATATTTGGGGAGTAGAAGAATCACAAACTAACTACAATAAATTCAATTTTAAATTTGGCATGTATGGAATTAACAATCTCTCCTTGGATCAACTGAAACATACACGTGTGTGAAAACTGGCTCATTTTGGCAAAGTTGTTAATTAAAGAAAGATATGTTCCACTAGTTTTTATCTATTTTTGACCCAAATCATCACATCCTCCAACATGAAGTTTCCTGTTCTCGCATCTCTTATTTCAATTCTTTGATCAGTACGCTCTCAAAAAGATTTCTTATACTAAGGAGATAGGTCTATTCACAAGTGGAAAATCTTCTTTTCCAGTGGACTCCGGTGTTATAAGAGTCGATTCCAGAGATTGATCTCATGATGGTGTTGCTCCATACTTCATTCCATTGAATTTCTACCTGTTTGACAACTTTTCAAAGTTGAAGGCTTTGTCCAATATCTTAACCTCTTCTGTTCATGCTGGAGCAACCGGTGACATTTTATACTTGTACAACTATATTGCATTCAATGGGTCACAACGAATTATACTTCTTATTTTAGAGATGAAGTGTGTATATTTTTGGAAAAGTATAATGCGAAATCTACATTGGGATTATCAGAAACTACTACAGATTCAAAGCTTTCTACATATTATAAGAACTTTCCCGTTGAACAATGTGAAGAATATGATGGGGATTCATTTGGATCCAGAAGAAAGATTTGGATGAAGGTTTGATGTGAAGACAAAACTGTTCCATTTATATTCTTAATTTTCCAGCCTATCCCATGAAGCGAGAGAGGGTTTGTCACGATCTTATAGTAGTCTGTACCAGTACGAAGAGGTAAAGTATGGAATGTGGTTGCTATAGGCTGACCGCGGTCTTCAATCTTGTATACACGATCATATAATGTTTATATTTATGCAGTGCATTGAACGAATATTCCGGTAACGCCCAGCGTCTTTTCCGGACAGATGCATATATTGTCAAAGACAATCCCAAATCGTCAGAACAGTTCAACAACATGTCTGGCTTCAAGTTCTTCAACACCTGGACATAGCCCTGGATGTTCAAACACTTGAGCAACTTGAAGTTGGGCAAAATGCCGGACCTCAGGGGATCAAGATTATATTTATATTCTATCTATTATGTTTAACATCTGGATATTTAAGTATGCAAATTAGTAGCGAAACCTTATAAGATAAAATTATTTGACTAGTTTGAACCTAATGTCCCGATTATTAGTATCAACAGAATTCTCAATTCTCTCTATACTATACTATACAAGGCTATTATCCTACTAGTATACTTCTTCAACAATCGTTAATTTTCAAATATCGCCAATTAATTCATCAGTCGCAATAAATAGGTGGAGTGACGAAATAGTCCACTAGCACTATTGTTCGACGAGGACTAGTTGGTAACTCGGAGAAAGAGACAAATCCAGATTCTATCTTAATCATTATTTGCTCCAACTATATTCCTTTTTAGTTCAATATGATGTAATATAATTATACAAAGTCAAATCCTAGGCTACATCTCTCTCAAATGAGCTCATTTCTCTCTACTCTTGATATTCTACTATTTTGGTTCTGCCTGTTCCAGCATGCTGCAACCTCATTATCTGATTTCGCAAACCGTTTTTACCAATTTCACCAGCCACTATCACCTAAAGCCCGTAATTTACAACCCCCTCTCTTCCTTCTCTTTCTCAGTATTTAGCCCCTCTCTCCCTTCTTGAATATTCTCGAAGCAACTTCAGATTTGTCATGATCATTACTGCTAGTCACCACCCCAAAATAAACCTCGCCTCTGCACGACTATAATATAATTTATATGGGTCTCCCCACAATCTGGAGCATGACAGGTTTTTGCAACTGCTTCTTTGAAGACTTTTATTTGTTCACATTTCATGCTAGAAAACTTAATCCTCTTGGATACAAATCCTCGTTTGTTCAAGTACTGGAACGTCCACTATATCCAGCTTTTGTCTGTTATCAAAATCTACGGTCTTCGTCCCCATAATGACTTGACTCTCCATTTTAAAAACTGTTCCATAGAGTCGTTGGTGACTACTCAGCCAGAACACAACTTGGGAAACAAGTCCACAGCGATAGTGACTCCTACAAACTCGTTATCATACATGGGTGGAGGTTTCGATAAGTATCTTCTACAGGCACTATTACTTCCTAGTACAAACAGCTATAAGCATATAGAACCTCTAATACAGCACCATAGTCTCAATAAGTTCAACGGTTACCTTCCTGTGAACCTGACAAATGTAGTTGAACTTTTGACAGTGCTTGGTGATGGCCATGAATATGAAAAATCGCATGCTTACAAGAATTGGAACATCACTAGAGTCATCCAGGTGCCGTCTATGATTATTCCTGAAGCTGTAGGTTCCAAGACAAACATTTTTGATAGCATCTTCAATGTTATGCTAGCAACAGCTCAGCAGCCTATAGACAATCTTATAGTTCCTGGAATAGGAACAGGATATGGCCAGTTGGAACCTGAGGTAATCGCCAAAATCATGATTTTTTCAATAGTCCTCTTTAACTTAAACTTGGGCGCCGATCGGTTTTCCCATCTCAAGAAGTCATGTTTGATTCTCTTTTTCTTCAACAAGGACTACCGAAAACTCTCAAACGAGTCAGATCTATTGGAGCTTCACGAGAATGTTATTTCTGAGTATGGGATGTCTCGCGTCGCACAGTCTGGTGATGAACTAATGGACTTTGAAGAACTCTTTAAATGTATTAGATTTGAATAGTCATTCAAACATAGAAGACCATTATATAAATTCAAATAGATAGACTACTATTGATTGATTGTTGTGTAAAGTACCTTCAACTAAGAAGGTGCACTTCAGCAAATGGTAAGACTCCAAATGTTATATTCCATTCTGTATTGTATGTGCTTAGAAACTGGTGAATAGGTGCTGAGTACTTTGAGACTCTAAATTGCGCAGCGCAATTTATCTTTCATATCAAAAGTACTTGAACTCGTAAATAGAAATATTTCAGAAAGTGAGGAGCATTAGAATTTGATCAAATTCCATGCATTAATTCCTCTTTTGAGACATTTCCACATTTCAAATCAGTACTACAATGACTGAAGGAAAAAAAATACTTCGTTTGAAATATACTCTCGGTTTGATACATTGCCCAGAGACAAAGGAGATACTTTTGCTCAACAGGCAAAAACTGCCTTGGATGGGTAAATGGAATGGAGTGGGAGGCAAACTTGACGCCAATGAAAGTCCTTTGCAATGCATTGTTAGAGAAACGAAGGAAGAAACTGGATTGGACATCTCTACTTACAAGTCTCGGGGAGTTTTCACCTGGAAAGTTAATTTTACTGAAGGTGCTCCTCAGCATGAACCACCACTAGGAGGAATGTATCTTTTCACAGCCGCAGTAAGCAAGGAAGTAGTGGATCTGTACGTCACTCCTATCAAATACTCCAAGGAAGGTATTTTGGACTGGAAGGAGATGGACTGGGTTATGCATCCAGAGAATTACGGGGTTGTAGATAACATCCAGAAAGTGCTAGAAACACTTTTCCAAGCCGATGAATATGATCTCTACACCACTAAATATGATGATGTAACTCTTTTAGAATGCAATTACCATAAGGGAGGCAACACAGAGTATCCTGTGTTCTAGGGACCCAATAGAAATGATTGAGTGCAGAGCATACTACCGATCTAATCGATAGAATATATTAGGCTTACAGATTATATAGAAATAGGTAGAAGCAGGAATAGAAGGAATCTACATAGATAAAATACTTCAAGTAAATGCATTTTATTATTCTATAGTATTATACAATGAGCTCAGGTTGTCCAGAGACGAGCAGTTCCATCAGCACCGGCACTGAATAACCAGGCTTCCTTAGGATGCCAAACCAAATCCAAGATACCAATACTGTTGACAATCTTGTGACCAGTCAACTTCTTCAATGGCACCAACAATGGGTTAGTCATCAAGTCGTCGTACACGGTACCGTGGAAAATATGAATGTTACCATCGTCAGAGGCAGATGCAAATAACGGCAAGTTACCCTTGTGGAACTTGATCGATCTTACAGCCTTCTCATGGTATCTCAAGGTTTTGTAAGGGGTAGCACTCAAGTCCAAGTCGTGCCACAATACTCTCTTGTCGTACGAAGATGCTAACAAGTTATCACCTCTAGGGTGAATATCGATGGTAGACAACAATCTCACACCTGGCATCAACTTCTTGACCAATACTTGTTGGGCCAAGTCGTAGATTCTCACTTGACGTTGCGAGGCTACAAACAATTGTGGTTTAAATGGATGGAATTTGGCGTCCATGATGATACCCTTGGATTTCTTGAATGGGGATTGGGATAAATGCTTGGATAATTGATGAATCAATACTGCTGTATTCTTGCTATCTGGAGACACGGTGACGAAGTAGTCTCCTTTTCTATGCCACGACACCTTCTTGACAGTCTTGCGACACTGGATAATGGCAGATATACCGAGCTTGGTCTGCTCTTGGTTTGGAGGAAACCATCTGGCTACTTCCTTTTTGACAGCGGTAGAAGTGGCACTATCATCTTCGTCATCTTCATCATCATTGCCCTCGTCATTCTTGAACTTTTCCTCCTTGGTCTTGTTACCAAAGGTGTCATAACCCCAACCGGATTCGATTCTCAATCTACCCATGTTTTCGATATCAAAGCCGAAAATTGGTGGAACAACCAAGTAGATGTTCTCGCCAGCACAGACAGCCAAAATCCCGGTTTGGGAGTCTGGGTTCCATTCCAAACTCTCGATATGGTCGTCGTCATTTATTTCTTTGTTGATCAACTGTACGTTAAACACTTGTCTTCCTGTCAATATTTCCCAAATTCTGACACTGCCATCGTCTGAACCAGTGGCCAACCACAAACCTTGAGGATCAATAGAAATAGTTCTGATCTTGTCTGTATGGCCCTGGTAGACGGTAGAACAACGGATAGGGAATGGTCTCAAATCCTTTGGAGAGGGTAATTCAGGAATCAAACTTTCGGGGTCAATGTTCAACTTATTGTGACGAACTCTAGGAGCCAAATACAAGTCCAAGCATCTTTCGAATCTTTCACGAACACTTTCTTGGTAGCCAGGAACTTTTCTCAAGGCTCCGAACTTCTGAGGAAGAAAATTTCTTTCTCTGTCAGCAGGATCTAACAGTTCCCATTGTTTCTTCTCTTCTTCGGTCAAAAGGTATTCTTCAGGGGGGTTGTAGGATTCTTCGTTGGTTGGAGGAGGCAATTTAGGAGCCCTCAAGTTCATGATATGGTCTTCAATAGTGATGTCATCGTCATTCCACAAGTCATAGTTGAGTCTTTCTTCTTCAATCTGTTCCTTTACCTTACTTGGAGGAATAATCCTTCCTTCCCTGATTGCCCTGACAATCTTCATAACTCTTTTGGCTTCATGTTTGGAAGGAACAAATCTTCTCTTTGGCTCAGGAACTGCTGTTAAGGGCATCACTTCCACTTTAGATGTGAACCACTCGATGGTAGCTTCGTATGGATCGATGTTTGCATCTGTATTTTCCTGTTGTTGGATCTTTCTGATCAATTCCAACTCTTCATCTGTCAAGTTCAACGATGAGCCGGTGTTTTGGTCCAAAAGTCCTGTCCAGCCTTGAGGCAAGTCGATAGACTCTAACAACTGATCGAGTGCAGAACCCTTGGCTGGTCTCATTATTCTCTTCCCGTTGATGTCGTAACCCAAATGTGGCATTTCATCGTAGGCAGACAAGGGAATGTCCCCAATGGTGTTGAAGTTTTCAGCATCACTGTCGTCACTGTCATACACAGGCTCTATTTCCGGCTTGATGATTCTTTCCGAACCGTCAGAATACTTGGTGTGGAATTCTTGTTTGTCTTGGGAAGAAATTTCTGAAAGAGATCTGATTTTTACACCAGAGATGGCATCAGTTATAGATCTAGTATCAGATTCCTGAGGCTCATCGGAGAAATTTTCTGAGTCGTAGTCGCTTGGGTCTTCTTCCTCTCCCAACAACTCATTCAACTCCTTGTCAGAGTCTTCTTCTTCATCCTCCTCTTCATCTTCACTATTTTCCTCGCCTTCTTCGTCATCTTCACTGTCTTCTGCGTCTAACAAGCCATCCATCTCGAATTCTTCGTCTGAAGATTCGTCTACCTCAGCTTCTACTTCCCTTTGATTTCTCTTCTTCAGAACTGTACTTATTGGCTCCGATACATCGGTCTTGCCTACTTTGGATGACTTGGTCATGGTGGTGAATGAAAAGGTGGACCTGGGTTCTACTTGATGATGCTAGTAAATGTAGATTTGCAATCTGAATTTTTTTCTATACTCATCCCATCAGTTCCGACTGAAAAATCGCGTGACTTTCTACTTATATGCGACCCTCGGAAGTACCTATCTATAGACAACTCAGAAGTAGATAAAAATACATAATCCTATTTCTTGATCCTATTCATACATTCCTTATTCCTTCCTTTAATGAACTCTATCCAAAAGATTAACGCTATCAACCAGAAGGAATTGGCAACAAACACTTCGTACAAAGCTTCGTGGCATTATGACTACAGAGACACAAACTACATCTACATTGGCAATATAGCATCTGACATCCAAGAAAAGGATATCATCACCATATTCTCACAGTATGGGGTGCCGACTCATATTAACATGATTAAGGATAAGGAGACAGGCAGACATCGCGGGTTTGCCTTTTTGAAGTATGCTAATATGAAGAGCTGTGTTCTAGCAGTAGACAACTTCAACGGAGTAGTAGTCTATGAGAGAAAGTTAAGAGTAGATCATACCTACTACAAACTAAGGAAGGACGAAAACGAAGATGATTTTTTGATAGACTACAGCGAAGCGAAAAAACAGCAACTGGAAAAGAAGGAGACTAAACGAATAGAAGGAAAGAAACAAGAGTCTATAACTGCAGTTTCTGATACTATGGATGAATTCAAGGATCCGATGGCTGATCCTATAGTGCAAGCTGCAAATGAAGAGGATGAGTTTAAGGATCCAATGGCTGACTATGTTAATAAGGACAACAATAAACGCCACAGAGAGCATAGATCCAGAGAACACAGATCAAGAGAACACAGACATCGTCACCACAGTCGTCATGGGCACGATCATAGATCTTCTAGGAAGTCAGAACATACATCAAGGGATAGAAGCCCTACCAGGGAATAACTTTACAATGTATATTTAATTACTGTGATATTAGTAATACTACTCAGTCTTCTTGACGTCGTGGTTCTTGTAGTATGCAACGAACTTTTGCTTTTCTGCAATGTTTAAATTCTTATCGATAGAGTTCAACGAGTTCAAGGCGAAGGTCTTTCTGAGTTCGACAACTTCGAACTTGTCGAACTTATAACACTTCAACTTGATGTAGTTGAGTGTCAATTTGTTCAAATTCGTCAAGAGTTCAAAGAGATAACCGGATTTAGATGTTGGGATTGGCATTGTTAAGTAGCCAGGACTGATTTTCATCACCAATGTCTTCACGGCAAACCCGTCAAGGTTATAGTTAGGACTCAATGGAACAAATGGAAGCAAAGATTTGTTGTTTGAAGTGGTACCTTCCAATAACAAGAAGACTACTTTATTTTTGTAGCTGTCCAAGGAATCAACCTTAGAGCCCAAGACAGAATTGTCAAAGCTGTGATTCACAAGGGACCAAAGTGAGTATTCGAACAATTCACCCAGTTGATTTGGAATCAAGAACTTGACATTATGCCAGTTGTAACTATTGGTAACAAGTGTATAGATCAATCCGTCGATAGGACTCGAGTAGTTGGCTACAATGATATCATTTGGTGAGGGTTTGTTTTTGTTGATAACATCAACGTTTGATTTTTTGACTCCCTCGACTGAAAAATCAATATTCTTGAATCCAAATAATACGAAGAATACGAAAGTAGCCAATGGCTTCAACGAAGTTATGTAGTAGCCTAAAGTGAAAAGAATAAAAAAAGGTAATTTGATGAAGAAAAGAGGAACCTTGACTACCAGTAATAAAGTTCTTTTGAAGGCCGATTTTTCTTGCGAAAGTGGTGATGGGACAGGCATAAAGGGTGAAATTCCCGTTCCCTTATCTCTCCAGGACGAAAACTTCTCCATGCTGACTGAATGCGTTGATGATTAGGAAGAGAAGATATGAATAAAGGTTCAATTTGGAAAAGAAGAGTGAAAATCTATCCTGCATTTTGTTCATCAGATTTTGCAATCATGTAGCATGGAGAGAATGGACAACGACAAGAGAGAGAAGCAGAAGGGGAAAGCAGGATCACAAGCTGCCAGAAGACAATCTCCAAATTCAAAGACTTTTAAAGAAATTATTCTTGAAATTTTATATTGAATTTAACAAAATCTGGAGAGCAAGATTTTTTCAATATATTTGCACAATTTGGCAAATTATTCAGATTTATGTGTCAAAACTGCCAAAATCAGCTTATAATTATGATCTAATACTTTAGAATTGAGAATCCAATGATAATTGCAAATACATTGCTTTAAATTTCATACCAAAGCAGAGCAGATCGCTCTAGGAGTCGCGTACACTGGCCTCAGGAATATTCAACTACAATAATAGACGTTCAATTTTGCGATGTGCACTTATTCTAACAGAATACATTCCATTATAAACTACCTCATTAAAACTAAAACTAATGTACACTAGTTTGTAAACAATGATACAAACTGCTTGAAAGGAATAACTAAAACATTAAAATTACAATGACACGTTGAAAACGATCACACTTATAATTCTTGAGAAGCCTTACCTGGCTTAGCCTTCTTAGCTGGCAACAAGGATTGGTGGATGTTTGGCAAGACACCACCTTGGGCGATGGTGACGTGACCCAACAACTTGTTCAATTCTTCATCGTTTCTGATGGCCAATTGCAAGTGTCTTGGGATGATTCTGGACTTCTTGTTGTCTCTGGCAGCGTTACCGGCCAATTCCAAGATTTCGGCAGCCAAGTATTCCAAGACGGAGGTCAAGTAGACTGGAGCACCGGAACCAACTCTTTGAGCGTAGTTACCCTTTCTTAACAATCTGTGGACTCTACCGACTGGGAAAGTCAAACCAGCCTTAGCAGATCTAGAAGTGGAGGCCTTTTCAGAAGAGCCAGCTTTACCTTTACCACCGGACATTATTGATTAGTTATTGAGTATATATTAGAAGGGGAAAATATATGTATATGGAGAAGAAAGAAGAAAACAAGAGACTTAGATGGTTTGAAACGAAGAGAAATCGGATGTATTTATAAGGGGGGCGGATTGGTGGGTGCGTTTTGGTGTCCTGCAGACTCCGCCAGTAGTCCCAGCTTAACTATGGCAGTGTTTGTTTGGAGCTTTCGTTTTGTCTCCAGAGCGTACAGAGAAGAGAAGTGCGGCTTCGATTTTGTGAGCGAAGAAACTCGCGGTGGTTCGGGCTCGAGGAGAGTGATCTGGAAGTTACGCTGGTGTGCTGAGCTATACGCGCAGGTGCTGCGTCAGGGGAGGAAGACTCAGGTGTACACACGCGGTGAGTAATTATGGGAATATGGGCAGGAACACAATGCGCGCAGATCATTTGCACCCAGTTCGTGTGGGCGGCGGGCCCGCCGTAGCGAGGAAAATGATTGCAAAATACAGCGATAACCACGGCACTTACTGGGAGCTCCAGAGGCTGTCGAGACTGCCGCCATTCTCCGGCGGTGATCTCTGGTGATCTCTAATGCTTTCCGGAGGCTCCAAGCTAGAATCTTCTGAAAACTCTTTGCTATGAACAAATGCCATTGTAAATATGCCAGAACTCAACTCCATTTCACAGCCATTTCTGAATCCACAAAAAACTCCTAGCAGGGCCTTTATTCCCTCACTTGTTTGTTTTGATACCGCGAAGATAATCCGCTCCTCCTCGCGAAAAAAATCAAAACAAGGAGAAAACGCTCCACTCTCCTCCTGCACACTCCCGCTCTCCTTCAACGCCACTAAACTCGTGAGTGCGACTAGCAGCACTGCTGCGAGGAAAACAAAGCCAGAAGATCACCAGTGCGGCCGATTCCTCTGTATATAAATAAAAACTAAATTCCCTTATTTCACCCCCAGGATATTTACATTTTCCTTTCTTTCTTTTCCTTCTATATATCCATCCAATCTCATAACTATCTACAATGGCCCCACCAAAAGCTGAAAAGAAGCCTGCCTCTAAAGCCCCAGCTGAAAAGAAGCCAGCTGCTAAGAAGACTGCCTCTTCTACCGATGCTAAGAAGAGAACCAAGACCAGAAAGGAAACTTACTCTTCTTACATCTACAAGGTCTTGAAGCAAACTCACCCAGACACCGGTATTTCTCAAAAGGCCATGTCCATCATGAACTCCTTTGTTAACGATATCTTTGAAAGAATCGCTTCAGAAGCTTCCAAGTTAGCTGCCTACAACAAGAAGTCCACCATCTCTGCCAGAGAAATCCAAACTGCCGTTAGATTGATCTTGCCAGGTGAATTGGCCAAGCACGCTGTTTCTGAAGGTACTAGAGCTGTTACCAAATACTCTTCTGCTTCCAACTAGGCGGACTAGTGTTTCAATTCTTTTTCTTCATCGTATTTTTAATGTTTGTATAGGTTGAGTGTATATTAGTCTTAATGAAAGGAATAGTTATTATATTACATAACATTATCTTAAGAAACCGTATCGATTCGTTATTAACGTGTAATGGGTTTGTGTATCCACGTATCTGAAATTCGCCTATCTTAGGGCCTTTGATAGATTTCGATGGTTCTGTATGAAATACATCTTTTAGTCTTTCCAGGTTCTCTGTAGACCACCTTTTCTTCATTGCCAAAACACTCCCAACTTGTCTAGGTACAGTTGAACTTTTCCTTATCTATGTTAATGCTTATATTATGTACATGCTAGTGATGTTATGTAATGCTGACTTCTTCCTTCTTCTCTTCATCGCCGAACGTAAGTACCAACACCAAACAGCTCATCAAGTTGAACAAATGATGGAGCCAGTACGTGTGCCGACTGCCGTAGATCAAACAGTAGAAGATAAAGTATCCCATATACCACTTGAAAAAGAATTGGTCTTTTTTCTTTGGCAAGCGAGACAAGAGCCCATTCCTCTCTGTTAACAATAACACCGGAACTATGGATAGCAAGTTGTGGTGTGACGAGAACGGCGTCTTCCAGTTGACCGACAAGTTGTGGACAAACACAACAACAATGGGGATGTTTACCGGAAGTATCCACAACATGAGAACCAAGAGCGAGATCTGGTAGTTGAACAACTGAGAGTTGTTAACCGATTTCAAAACGTTGATGGCCTGGATAACACAGCTGATAACGTATACGATCTGGTACGGGATGTAAATCGGAATCATCATGATTAGCAAGAAGGTGACGATGATGCGAGTTTTTGTGGGAGTAGTAGTTTTAGGCAAATGATTCACCAATGCGAATCCCAAGACGCTGATAGCTGATAATAAATAGTAGGTGGCTACGACCAAGAAGGTTCCTATGAAGTAAAGCATGATGCCAATGAACCAGAGACTGGACTCTTCTAGGCCCAAGTAGAACGAGTTGAGTCGGAACTCTTGTTTGAGCGAAAGGTTGACTTCATTGGCATCCAGTAATACTACAGGATCAATGAAGTTGAGCAAATATTGCACCCAGCTCAACTTGACTATTGGATTAAGGCCAATGAGGATAGATATAATCATCACGAGTGGCCAGCCGGTATTGAGGTATGAAAGGACAAAGATAAAGTTGGGGAACTTGCCCGTCCTAAAGTACAATTGAAATTGTACAAGCATGGCCAACAATGAAATCAGAACACAAGTGGCTACAATAGATAATCGATATCTCATGACAAACAATCGGAAGCTGTCGATCAAATCCACAGAGAGTTCAATATCCAATGGTATCTCTTCCTTGGTGTTTGTGTCAGACCATAGCTGGATATTCAACCCGTAGTCATCTTTTATTTTAAAAGGCACGAATGGTGAGATTCCATGCATTCTCAATGTGACTACGTTGTTTTTTTCCACATTGATATGCCACTTGCTTTCGTACGGTTCATCTATCCATTGCCGAATGAAAGAGGCAAACTTTCCTTCAGTTTTTTCAGGTAGATTTAGCTTCAATTTATACGATAGCAAACTACTCCAAGCAGCAGGAACTTTGATGTTGACAGACAATGGGCGGTTAGATGATAGAGAGAGATCGGCTTTGCTGTGGAAAAGAGTAGACATGTGTTTTCCAAGCTCGAAAATGGTGGATTTCTGATCAGCAAGCTCCGCTATAAAAAAATCGCTCTCTGTTTCTACATTTCTTTGAGCAACTACAACGAGGTCATAGCGAGTTAGAACCGTGTCGTTGTACTGCAAGGAATAGAATGGAGTTTTATCTCCGCCAAACGAAGACTCGCCTAATGATTTCGAATCCAGCATAGACCGAGGCACTAAATGGACGTCTCTGGCGGTGTCAATACACCTTAATTCTACGAACTCGTTAGTCTGGTCATTAGTGAAATCCGTCAAATCGAGCTCCTGACTGTTTTCACCCAAATTGGAACATAGTAAGATGACTGGTCTATTAGATTCTTCGTCAACTAACCATGAATCCCATTCAGTTGGTTCAAGCGAGCTTAGCACATCCAATTGTAATTTTGCATCGTTGCCTAGTTGGAATATGTTCCATTTACTGCTTTGATTATCTTTGGTAATCCTGAGCTTTTTATCGCCGTTGATATTGAATGACTTGATTTGAGCCAAGTCTAATTTCATAGCCAAGTTCTGCTGTTCTTCTATGTTGGGTACAAGATCCTGACTGGAATAATCTTCATATCCAGTCAAGAAGTTGTTTCTAAACACCTGCATTCGTCTTTCTAGCAGGTACGTTCTCGAAGGAGACGAATAGTCTGCTATTTCTAGCATGGCTTTGGCTATTTGAGTTCGCAATTGGTGGCACCAAACGATGGCCAAGTGGTCGACATTGGTCCATACATGAGGGATTCCAGTACTGAACACAGTGAATCCATTTGAAGGAGGCACTAAAAAGCTCAAAGTAGTATAGTCAGCAGGCAACGTTGTATCAGTTAAACCTCCAGTTATGGAAATCAATGCAACATCATGCAATCTACGATGTGCTGTCTGAGAAATATCCAGCGCAGTCGGATGGAATCCATCGAACCAGAACCGATCTACAGCAGAGTATATTTTTAAGATATCCCCATCAAACGTTAGAGGAGCGGCGGCGTGAGGCGACGCCAATGTGATGATAGTATTCACTGTTCCGTCGGTATAGTTGGGTAACGTAAGCATGACTCGAGCTACTACACCACCCATCGAGTGGCCAACTATTATCACCGACTGCGGAGGGTTATCCGTATTGGAATACAAACCTAGTATGAAATGTATGGCTTCGTTTAGAAATTCGGCCTGGTCGAGCATGGTACGGCCATGAAACGCCGTGAAGTCCTCATTGAAATCAGCTGTGAAAAAATCGAAGTTACGAGCTCCACTATTATGTACTTTTTTGTCGAAGTAGAGATTTGACAGCTGTGCTGCTATTGAACGAGCCTGACGGTAGCTACCAGCGTTGCCTGGAATGAAGAGGACGGGTATTCCGTCCAAACGCTCGTATCCATTGTTTTCATCAGGAATCGGATCCTTACCCTGTTCTCTATAGAGATATAGCGAGTATTTAGATGCAAATTTGGTATGGGACTCGTCAAACGAGGTAATCCGAGCATACGATGGATACATGTACACGGGACGACATCCTGGGGAATCTGCTCCGGTCATCGGGCTCGTGAAAAGCATCGCCGTCAGTAATAGGAGGATTAGGCCAAGTGCCAGCACGAAGTAGAGCATGGCTTTGTAAGTTCTGGCTTTTCGCGGCAGTATATCCATGTTGATGTATGTGATTTAGTTTTGGTTGAGATGGGATTCTGAGATTACGAAAGTTGAAATCTGCAAACAAAACTTTCAAAAAGAAGTTTATCAGCTCAGGCCGAAGTGTATGTTGCTGATTCCTTTTGAATATATGGAAAGTGAATGTGGTTTGAATTGAATACGGTATGAAGATGTTAGTCTTTGAATCTGAAAATGAACAAATATTTACTATTATTCTTTTTCGCAGATTTGGCGCGAGTGGATGCAAAATAAAAGACCCATACAAAAGAGAGCAAGAAAGACGAATGAGAGTCAAACAACAGAATAGAACAATAACAAGATTCAATTGTATACGTAGTCTATACTGGCAAGTAAGACATCCTCGTTTATTCTTTTTTAGCAACAATTACGTATTATGTATATATTACAGCTTCGTCAAACACCAACTTCCGTGTTATTCTTCCATCTCCACATCCTTCTTCTCCTCTCCCTTTTCATTCTCCTTCTCCTTTTCCTTCTGGGCCAATTCTCTCACACCAGACAAGAATGCATCTATTCCTTCGCCCTTATAATCGTACTTCAAGCTCTGTGCTAACAAATAGCCAGCACCGCTTCCGCTGCTTAACAGTTTGCTCAATTTCTGTTCCGACTGTTGGTAGAATCCGCTTCGGAGCACATCGAGGATGGCTGTCTTTGACGGGCTCTTAGCTATGGATTCAGGCAAATGCTCGGCATATAACAGCTTCAATTGCTCGGAATCAAGCAGATCGAGATGCTGCTCCACCACATCTAGGTCCAAGAAATCAGAAACAGCCATGATGGGCATTTTTGACTCTGCTGAAGCTGATGCTTTTGCTGAAGCAGTACCAAACGTCAATGGCGTTTCGACTTTTATTCTACAATAGGGTTAATATTTTATCTCTATTCAATGCCTTTATTATATGTACTTACTCTTTTGCTTCGTCTTTATCCTCCTCTTCCTCCTCTTCATCCTTAATGGTTATCAATTCGTTGATGTCTTTCACTATCTGCAAGTCTTTTTCTGTCAACTTGTCCAACTGGTCAATATCACCAACATCTTGCAACCAATACAAGTACTTTGCTCCCGAACTCAAAAATGTCAATGCAAAAACTCTTCCAGATGTACACGATTTGATATGCTTGAAACTGACATCTCCCGGTATAAGCAACAACTCGTCTCGATCCACAGTCCCTCCAGCAGTGAGGTCAGCCTTGGGCACCCACGTAAAATCGTAGAAATCGGGTTCATCTACACTAGGCTTGATACTTATGACTCCCTTGTGTGCCAATGGCGTACACCTGTTGGTGTCTCTGTCGTAGTCCACTTTTCCAGCGTGGAATCTGATTGTTTTGGACATTCTTACTTTAAACGTGGAATTGTATATGAAAATCTACTTCTTCTAAAAGTAATCGAACTGACGGATGGTCTTGAATGTGTATACTTGATCTTTTGAACGTAGTAATCGGATCCAGTTGAGTGGAAGAAGAGATTCAATATTGAATTGTAGAGAAGCAATCCTCTCTATCGTTGCCACCCCGGCACCACACGACCTCGCGCGAGGTAATCACTAATCTCCTCTAACCTCAGAAAGTAATCTCAGTGTTTTAGGCATTTTCCCACTACCCTCAGCGGTGTTGTGTCCCTATTTTTCATGAAGTCTCACTATTTCTATTTCCTTTTAGTGAGGTCTCACTATATCTCTCTCACTATTTTCATTCTTTCTCGCCGTATCTCAAATCTCACCACTTCTCAATGCCTCTATTTTTCCTCCCTGTAACCATTTCTACAGTTGATCCAAGATTCAATTTTCAGGTGTCCACCATTGCACATTACCTGTTGCTCCACAGCCATGCTGTTTCCACCCGATGACATAGAGCGCCTAGTTACCAAGATTGCAGCCATCTTGAGATCACGAAAAGAAAACCTTGCCATATCTGAGGCCGCCTGTGGGGGTCTTCTCTCCGCCTATATAGTAACAGTTCCAGGAGCATCCAATTTCTACATCGGGGGAAAGCTTGTATATTCGCTCAGACAAAGGCTCAAATTGTCTGGATGCACGGACGAAGAAATAAGTAGCTATGTGGGACCCTCAGAACAGGTTGCTTTGCGATTGGCCCGTACAGCCAAGTACGAATTGGGCTCAACTTATGTACTTTCAGAAACTGGTTTTGCTGGGCCATCTAAAGACCTACATTTACTGGACAGCGAGAGCAAGAGTACGACTACAGCTTCTGATGCTGAAGTGGGAACCGTGTATCTAGGCTTGTGTGGCCCTACTGGAGAAGTGTCTTGCATGAGAAACACAGGAAGCAAAGTCAGAGCCTCTAACATGGTTGAGTTTGCACGGTTGGGGTTGCAATTCTTGTTGGATCAGCTTGAGAAAATAGAGAGCACTGAAAGCTGAAAAGCTGTCACAAGGCATGTTATGTAATTGTTCGAATAAAAGTTGCAACATTGGATGACAATAGAGTAGTATGGATTTAGTTGTAGATCTGACAAGAGCATCCTGTGGTGGCCAGTTTGGGTGAACTCCTTTGGAGCTGATTCATGGAAACATTGCTCAATGTTCTAGCCTCCTTCTCACGAGCAGTACTCCGTAAAGCCTCTCTCAGATCGATTTCAATTTCTTTCTTTGGTGGACTCTTCCAAAATAGCAATCGTGCAGTAGTGTACGCTGGTTCCTAAATCCTCTGCCCATTTAAACTTCTCACAGCTAATTGCCAACTTTCATAGACAGAAAAACAAGAAAAAATTCACAAGTGTTCAGAAATGGGACTATTTAATAGAAAATATGCTATTATAAACGATTATGACCTTTTTCCTTTCAAAAAAAATCGTATGGCTGAAATATCGTCAATTGTTGTATGGAGACGTTTCATTTTGTAGAAATTGACAAAAATAGTTGCGAAAAGTACTTTACAGAATCTGAGCTTTCTCAAATTTGTAGACTACATTGGAGAAATGAAACAAATGACACCAGAACTAGACAAAAGTGTTCCAGACTACTACTATAGACTCGGAAACGTGAGTTCTTCCATTCAGAGCCAAACCACGACTGTTTATACACTTCTGGGTGGTCTTGATTAAGAAGGATGTAGCCTTAAGTATGCACATTCTAAAGTGTGCGCCTTTCCCTGTGCTATCAAAATCTCCTGGAACGACTCTGATCACTTCAATTTTCACAGACAGCAAGACAAACACACCGAAACAGCCCCTAGCCCGTCCGTAAGCTATCCATAAATGGGGCAGTCAGCTCTCATATTGGCATCTGCCCCTCGTCACCTCAATCCTCAGTTGCAACCAGAAACAGCTAACAACAACAATAAAGCCCAATTATTTCCTCTGATACGCGCACGTGACAAACGCCTCACCTGACATGCACCTGACTAACACGTCAATCGTTTTACTGGATCAGGCTGAGAGTCTGACAATTTCAAATTTCTCAATAATCACCTCAACATTTCAAAACAAACGGCCAAAAATTTCAGACTCTTTTCGTCTTTTTCACACCACATTACGGCGGCTCACTTTCTACACAGCGGATCCAACAGTAGCCAGTGCATTGTCGAGAACGCGACCACAGATCAATCAGTTATTTATTATTATTGTTGTTAGCGCTGTGACATAATGACTTCTGGTATGTTCGGCTAAGATAAAGATAAACTAGATAAAGACAAGAACACACAATTCACGGACGCTACGCTATGGTACGCTTCGATGTACACCATAGACATGGATGTTCTGTAGACATACAACTGGCCCATGCTAGACGTATTTACTTCAAACTTATGTATACGCGGCTCTAGTGTGTCTACGCAGTGTTGATCTTGTTACTTTGTACACTTCCATACTAACCATGACCACAGAAACAGAAACAAGACCAGTTTCCATCGAGAACAAGATCCCTGTTCAGGACATCAAGATCCTCAAGAAGAAGTTGAATGGCTATGTCGGCTTCGCCAACTTGCCCAAACAATGGCACAGAAAGTCGGTGAGAAGAGGGTTTTCATTGAATATCATGGTTGCAGGAGAGAGTGGCTTGGGAAAGGCCACCTTGGTCAATACTCTTTTTAACAGGGAGATTATCAATCATGAAAATGACATTGACGACGAAGATATTTCTGAGAAGGACGACATTTCCGTCAAGATCAAGTCCACCACCGCTGAAATTGAAGAAGACGGCGTCAAGTTGTCTTTGAGTGTAGTCACCGCTCCAGGCTTTGGTGAATCCATCAACAACGTCGACTCGTGGAAGCCTATTGTCGACGAAATCAATAGCAGATTCGACTCCTACTTGGAGGCAGAGAGCAGAATAAACAGAACTACAACGGTCGACAACAGAATTCATGCCTTTCTCTACTTCATTGAGCCTACCGGCCATTCGTTGAAGTCATTGGACATCACATTAATGAAACAAGTGCACGAAAAGGTCAACTTGATACCCATCATTGCCAAGTCTGATACCTTGACAGAAGAAGAAATTGCAGCTTTCAAGGGCAGAATCTTGGACGACATCAAGGCCCAGGGAATCAAAACCTTTTCTCCTTCGGACTACGAGAATGATGATGAAGAAACTGTGTTGAACACCAGACAGATATTACAGAAGTTCCCCTTTGCTGTGGTGGGCTCCACTAAAGAAGTCACTACTGCGGACGGAAGACAGGTCAGAGGTAGAAAGTACCCTTGGGGTGTCATTGAAGTAGATAACGAAGAACACAACGATTTCATACAATTGCGTCAGTTGTTGGTCAGAAACTTCTTAGAAGAGTTGAAGGAGCAGACTTCCAACAACTTGTACGAAAACTACAGATCGGAGAAGTTGAAGAAGATGGGTATTGAACAAGACAACTCTGTTTTCAGAGAATTCGATCCCTTAACTAGACAAGAAGAGGAAAGAGCATTGCACGAAGCCAAGTTGGCCAAGATGGAGGCCGAAATGAAGGCCGTTTTCCAACAGAAGGTTTCAGAAAAGGAAAAGAAGTTGCAGAGATCCGAAGCTGATCTTTTCTCCAGACACAAGGAGATGAAGGACAAGCTAACCAAGCAGATCAAGTTATTGGAAGACAAGAAAGTACAATTGGAAA
>JAJMAP010000060.1:0-64546 GCA_030572695.1 Scheffersomyces illinoinensis | reverse complement strand
CATAGTTTCACCTTGCACGGTCTACTTTACTCTGATACGACGGGAATGCGGTTCTGTCCATATAAACGAAGTGACCACTAATCTGACTTTGTTCAAGCCCTTCAACTTTCTTAAACAGAGTGCCAAAAGCTCTCGTGATTCCAACTCCGCTCTGATCCATTGCTGGGGAGGCTGTAAGAAACGCTCGCAATTTCTACAAAACGACACATTGGCTTCACGTGGGATTCCTTCGGTGATATCCACAGTCAACTTGATACAGTCGTAACACATTACGAGTCCCTGGGATCCATCCATGGGCACACCACAGTTACAACACAAGACTGTAGCTATAGGCTGAGAGCCTACCTGGCTCTGTTCCATATGGGAGTAGTTCGACATGGCGGATACTCGTTACAGAAAAAAGCGTGTTTATAACGAAATATACAATATCTCAGTCTTGTTTAACGAAATTTAACGAGATTTGATGGTAGGAGGCAAAAGAATACGACTGCTGAATAATGGTGAAAAGTTAGTAATATAGTATACTCATCGTAAAAAATTATAGATCAGGTGTTTAGTCATGTGACTTGATAGATGAACAGGAGAGTTAGCAATGACAAGGGAGAATGGGATCAAGTCGCGCAATATGTAATTCTGTCATGTGAGTTTAGTCATGTGTATACTCTCCAATTATTGATTGATAACCGGAATATCTTCAATTAACAATCTAAAAGCTTCTTTGCTTCATATAATCAGAACATGGTTGACAGGAAAAGGGCCGCAGCGGTGGTCAAATCTGAAGACGAGGACAATGATGATGTTCCTTTGAACAAGAAAGTCAAGATGGAGCCAAAACAGGAAAGTTCAAGCGAGGACGAAGAAGATGACGACGAAGACGAAGACGAAGACGAGAGAAAGGAACCTGATTCCGAATATAATGAAAACGAAGAAGACAACGAGAATGAAGAAAACAACGGAAATGAGAACGGAAATGAGGATGAAAAAGATAATCAGAATGAAATCGAAAATGAAAATCCAAACCATGACAGTGACGATAAGAAAGATGTAAAAGAGGAGGGAGGTGAAGACGAAGATGAGAATGATGATGGCGAAGATGATGATGAAGCCGAGGAAGAAAGAAAAAGAATTACGACTTTCAACTTTGACGGTGAATCGTACTCGTTCAAAGAAAGACCATCGGTGATAGAAGAGAAGGAAGGCAAGATAGAGTTTCGTGTAGTCAACAACGATAACACACGCGAAAACTTGATAGTACTTACGGGATTGAAAAACATTTTCCAGAAACAATTGCCCAAGATGCCCAGAGAGTATATCTCGAGATTGGTGTATGACAGATCCCATTTGTCGATGGCTGTAGTCCGTAAACCGTTGACTGTTGTAGGAGGTATAACGTACCGGCCGTTTAACAACCGTGAGTTCGCCGAAATTGTATTCTGCGCCATTTCGCTGACGGAGCAAGTTCGGGGTTATGGTGCACACTTGATGAACCACTTGAAAGATTACGTTAGAGCCACATCCCCCATCAAGTACTTTCTTACTTATGCCGATAACTATGCTATAGGTTATTTCAAGAAGCAGGGATTCACCAAAGAAATCACCTTGGACAAGTCTGTGTGGATGGGGTATATCAAGGATTATGAGGGAGGAACACTTATGCAGTGTTCGATGTTACCTTCCATTCTCCGATACTTGGATCTGGGCAAAATCCTTTTGCTCCAGAAAGCTGCAATCGAAAAGAAAATCAAAATGAGATCAAAATCTCATGTGGTGAGACCCGGACTTCAAGTCTTCAAAACTAACAAGAACATAACAGTAGACCCCAAGGATATTCCAGGACTCTTGGAGAGTGGCTGGCTGGAGGAAATGGACAAATTGGCGCAGAAGCCAAAAAGAGGTCCCCACTACAATTTCATGGTGACGTTGTTCTCAGAAATGACCAACCACCCTCTGGCTTGGCCATTTGCTGTTCCAGTTAATAAGGAAGAAGTACAAGATTACTATGAAGTCATAAAGGAACCGATGGACTTGTCTACTATGGAACTGAAATTAGAAAACGACAAGTACGATTCGTTCGACCAGTTTTTGTACGACTGTCGTCTTATATTCAAAAACTGTCGAGCTTATAATGGGGAGTCCACAACGTACTTTAAGAACGCCAACAAGTTGGAGAAGTTTCTTAACAATAAGATCAAGGATAGTGCTGAGTATGCCCATTTCTTAGATTGATGTAATATATGTATTATAGAGAGTTACATAAAGAACAATAAAGAAATATCTCTTTGTAACCTACATTGGTACTATTATAACACTGTCGTTGTATGACTGCTTTCATTTTAAAGGGAGGGAGCACTAGTATTCTCTTAACATTCAGTTATTACTCTTCAGAATGGTCCAGCCGATGCGCGCTACCATATGAAATTTCCCATTCAAGCCCCACCGCACCACAGTAGTCCTAGTGGAAAGAACTTCTAATCAAACTCACTTTTCTTTCTCTTCAACTCCATAGTATCCGTCAACATGTGTGCCAAAGTATACTCGTTTGCCGAGTCGGCCGAAGTGGCGAATTCCGTGGGAAAGCACATCTTGAAGCTCCAAAAATCGGCCATCGCCAGTTCCGACTCGTTCAAGATTGCACTTTCTGGAGGCTCGCTAGGCAAAGTCTTGAAGAAAGCTTTGATTGACAACACATCTATTGCTTCTGAAGTTCAATGGGATAAATGGGAAGTGTACTTCAGCGATGAGAGATTAGTGCCGTTAGATCACCCTGACTCCAACTACGGTTTGTTCAACGAGTTGGTGTTGAAGAACTTGCCTTCTGGCACTAAGCATCCATCGTTGCACGTGATCGACGAATCACTTTTGACCGGTAAAGATGGGCAAGCCGCAGGCGCAGATCTGGACAAGGACAAGCAGATTGCCGAAGCCTATGCAGCCAGTTTGCCACAGGATGCAAAATTTGACTTGATCTTGTTGGGATGTGGTCCAGACGGCCACACCTGCTCTCTTTTCCCCGGTCACAAGTTGTTGAATGAACGCGATCAGCTCATTGCTTATATCAGCGACTCGCCCAAGCCTCCACCAAGAAGAATCACCTTCACCTTCCCGGTGTTGGAGAGAGCTACAGCCATTGCTTTTGTGGCAGAAGGCGCCGGTAAGGCTGCGATTTTGAAGGACATATTTGGCGATGAGCTGTCGAAGTTGCCTTCTAAGTTAGTCAACGACATATCTGGGGTTGAGGTGTCGTGGTTCGTAGACGAATGTGCTGTCGAGGGGGTAAGAGTCATCACTTCCAAGTACTAAAGGCATACGGCAATGCTTGAAGGAGAATTACCCAGTATGGGTGGTTGGAATTCCCAACTATATTTAAGTGTATTGTAGCTATCATGGCTATCGTGGCAATTTCAAGCTATTCATACGTATACATTTGTGGTTCATATCTTAGGTATTGTCAGTGTGAATAAGATATTCATATATAACTAAATGCCTTATATATGCAATATATGAATAGAAAAAAGTGGGGCCGTAGATGTGGATATAGAAATGAATATGAGTATGTTATTTATGTATACTGTCGGCAGCAAAGAATCAGCCGTATCAGTTCCTACAAAACATGGAATCAGTGCTTATATTTTTGCTGGTAGAGACTTCAAAATAGGACTACTTTATTTTGGTAGCGCGGCTACTCCTATCAAACAAAGCGTAGATCCAATTTATTTGTCAATCTCTATTCTTCTCTACGAACACAACAATGGGTACGTACGGACTTCGCGATGCCAATCGGGCCATAGAAACACCACTAACATCTCGCAAGCATTAGGCGTTGCATTATGGCTTTGTCCACGTCAAAACACACCTTTATACGACAAGTTAGAGACTTTGATGGGATCGTTGAATACCCTCTTCCCTGGACTGCCTCCTCGGTTCGAACCGCACATTACGATCTCAACCAACATAGCTGTAGATCTAGACGACTCTGACCAGACTCGAAAAGACGTAGACAAGATTCTTTCCGCGTCGGCTGTGGCTCTCAACTCGTTGCCGAAGAACCATCTGAATTTGGTAACTTTAGGCAAAATCGACAGCCAACGGAAATTTTTCAAAAAGCTCTACTTCGAGGTGTCACATGATCCCAACTTGATGTCTCTAGCTCGGATCTTAAGAGAATTGTTCGTGATATTGCCGGCTGATATCGAGGATGAGAATAAGAAACAGAACCCGCAGTTGTATACTAGCGATGGGCATGGAGGTACAGTGCGGAGGAAAAAGCTGAAAAAGTCCCGGGCTAGAAACAGTTCTAGTTCTGATTCTGAGGTTCCTCCGAAAGAATTTGACACAACGGCCATCCAGCAAGAAGCAGCACGCAAGGCAGCCCACTGGTCTGCCGTAGAATATGATCCACACCTCTCACTTGTATACAGCGATATCTATCCTATAGACAAAGCGTTGTGGAGAACCATCAAAACCAGAGTTCAAGATTACTTGAATATTGACAATTGTGATAGCGACGAATTGGTAGACAACGGTCTCGGTTGGGACGGAGGCGTATTCAAGCTAGTTCTCTGTGAGGGTGATGTCAGAGACTGGATAGTCTTGGGAAGTGTGGATGTACATCTGAATTAACTATTCACTGAAATAAGTGCCTGTTTTAATTATTTAACTAATTTGCTCTGACTTGATGGAGTTATTTGCACCGTATTGTACTTATATATATATAGACATTGATACGAAAAAGAGACAGTACATGCAAAGTAACTTTTGTAGCGATTGCAAAATGTGAAAATTAATTTAACAAAAAAATAATGAAGGATGCGAGGTTCGAACTCGCGCGGACATCGTCCAGCAGATCTTAAGTCTGCCGCCTTAGACCACTCGGCCAACCCTCCACTGTTAATGCGCCTGGTACACTTGCAACTTACACTTAGTTGTATAATCATGTGTATATAATCATACTCTTTTTTACATGTGATTAATTTATATCTCAAGAGCTTATTCATTAGTTACGATGTATACTGTGTATTTAGCATATACATGGATTCTAATGGACTTTGATTATAGTTGTAAGTACTTTTCTTTCTTTATTTTCAAAGTAGTATCAGGTTTATCTGTGAAGACTTTCAGGAATAGTTGATATGAATGCAGATATGCTTGGACCAGAACATACAGTATGCTGCTTTCCTGATTTGCAATAGAAATCTGACTTCTCGATCTTCTGAGTCTCTTGGTACTATATATCCCCTTTGCTGTTATTCTCCACTCTGTTTATTCATTTCTGGTGTTGTAATCGGTTGCTCCATATTGCACCTCATGTTTTGGCTGTGAAAAATCGCGGTATCTGAAAAAAATTTCTGCAACCGTTTCCCAAACCAGAAGACTAGATAACCCTTCTTTCCAGCTTTTCTTGCCTAAATAGGCCACATAGTCTCATTTCTAGTTACCAAATTACTATTTTTTAGCATAGAAATGTCGTTCACTTGCCTAACGTGTTCTGAAAAGTTTGACGAGACATCCATCTCAAAACATCTCATGGCTACAAGACACAAATCTGTGAGATCTGAAAAACAAGATGAAATTATAGAATGTGATGAGTGTGGAGATTCCAACATTCACCAGTTGGCAATTTCGAGGTACGGCCTTTCTTACATGTCACTTTTATGTCAAATCTGTTTTGACAAGGAAAGGGCTGAAGATGATGATAAACCTTCTACCCAATATACTTTATCCAATGGAGCCTTCTTTTCCAAGCTCGATTCATTCTATACATACAGAGACATAGCTTGTGACATTTGTCAGTCTGATACTGACCTCTTTGTCCAAGTTAATGGAAAGATGATCGTGTGCAAAAAGTGTTTGGCAGCTTCAGGTGCTACCGGCAAGTTTTCTAGCGAGAATGATGATGACTTCCTTTTTGCCTTGTTGGGTATAAAGGAGGCAACGCCGGGTAAAAAGTCAACAAAGACAAGAGGCCGTAAGGCAGGTAGATTTGGGGGAAGAAGAAAGCCTAAGGTCGTTACTCCCGAATTAGAAGCTAGAAGAGCCCACTACAAGGCATCTAAAGAAAGTGCTTCTGCTATCAAGTCTGGGACAACGGTAAGAGCTATAGGGTCAACAGTTCCCACATCCATAAAGAAGGCTTCACTGTCTAAATATTTCTCGGATAGAGAATCACATAATCACACTCCCAAATCGTCGTTGAACTCCTCTAGAAGATCTACGCCTACCTCGTCGCACACAAACTCTGCTATACCAACACCAAGAGCTTCATCGCCAGTGTCTATAAATACTGGTAGCAAGTCGTCTAATGATAAGAAGTTGAATGATAATAATAAATCGAAAGATAAATTTAAGAAGGAGCCTAGGAGCGGTAAACCATCATCCAGCAAAAGTAATGACTCCCTTCCAAAAGATAGAAACACCAGATTTGAGAAACCCGAAACAGGAAATCAATCCAAGAGGGATAACAAGAATGCAGGTGATTTAGCGCAAAGTAAAACAGATAAATCAAAGGGTAAAACGGATAAATCCAATGGTAAGGCTCAAACTAGTAGTAAAAGTGAAAGACCAAATGGTAAGTCCGAAGTGCAGATTGGTAAGACTAGCGGTGTTAAACCGGTTAAGGAAAAGAAATCTAAGAGAAATGATCAGCCACTAAAAGAATCTTCTAGACCTATCAAGGACAATAAAGAAAAACCTTCCAAGAAGCCTATCCAATCAGTATTAGCAAAAGAGGCTGCTGGAGATGTAAAGAAGAATGAAACAAAGAAATTCAATCTGAAGGAGAAAAATGATCTGAGCATAGATGCTAAGAATCAGACTGTGGATGTTGTAGAAGATCCATCGGGTCTTCCACTGGAAGTTTCTAAGTTTCATCCTGCTCTGAATGCAAGACTCAAGTTCGACAACTTGCCACAATATTTCAGAGAAGTAAGTTTCAACATGTTCTTGGAGGAACAGTTAACAAATGAGGATAACTATCTCACATCTGATGATATTCTCATTGAATGGTATGCTGACCAAGACAAAAAGAATATCCAGTATAAGTTGTCGATGCCACTTGATGATAGCATTACCAAAAGGTTCATTTCGGATAAGTTGAAGGCAGTCAAGAGAACACCTTTTTCTTTGGGACTGTCAATGTTCTTAATTCTCAATGATGAGATACCATGGTATGGAACTGTAGCAACTTTGGATACTGTCAAAGCTGGACCGCATAAAAAGGGTAGAGGTAGAGGTAGAGGTAGACAAGGACCACCTAAAGATCAGATTCTCGAAATGGTTGTCAAGTTGTATGACTGGAATGATCATCCTTTACCAAAGAATGCAAATATTACCCAATTGAAAGTTCTACCAGCTTCTGTTCCAGTTAGTAGAGTCTTCACCGCTATGACAAGACTCTCTAACGACAGTTTCAAGAAGATGCTTCTTGGAAATGATCCTATTAAACAAATTGTCTTCAGAAACTACTTAAAGTTCACTAAAGATACATTTAATGCTTCACAAAAGGTTGCTATCCAGTCGGTTTTGAATAATGCAATCACTGTCTTGCAAGGTCCTCCTGGTACTGGTAAGACATCGACGATTTTCGAGATTATCCTTCAGCTTCTTGATTCATTGAATACATACCCAATTCTAGTCGTTGCAGCATCCAACATTGCCATCGATAACATCGCCGAAAAGTTGAAGCCAAAGCATGAAAAGAACATCTTGAGAATAGTAGCTAACGAGAAGGAAAGAGAATACAACCGTTCTCATCCTTTGGCATCTATTTGTTTGCATCACAAAGTGTATGACGGATTACCTTCTAGATACCAAATGGTAATTGATGAATTGAAGCGTGGGCCTCCTACTATTGGTGCCACAGCTTTTAAGAAGTTTCAGTCCGATCAGTTTGAACTTACGAAAACTTTGGTGGCCCAGGCTAAAGTCATTTTCACCACTACCGTTGTTGCAGGTGGCAGTCAGTTGAAGTCCGTAGTAAAATGTCCTGTGGTTATTATGGATGAAGCAACCCAGTCGTCAGAGCCCACAACTTTGATTCCTCTTTCTATGCCTGGTGTTGAGAAGTTCGTATTTGTAGGTGATCAAAGGCAATTAAGTTGCTTCTCGTTGATTCCTTCACTTTCGCTTTCGTTGTTTGAGAGAGTCTTGTTGAATGAGACGTACAAGAATCCTCATATGTTGGATACCCAGTACCGTATGCATCCAGCTATCAGCGAATTCCCTAGAAATACATTCTATGGAGGGTTGTTAAAGGACGGCATTGGAGAAGTGGATAGGACTCTTCCTGGAATCCCCAAAGATCCAGTGTACTTCTGGGACACGAAGGGAAAAGCTCCTGAACAGTCTGTTCGTAACAGATTCCGTGAAGACCACGGTTATACGTTTACCAATAGAACAGAAATTGAATACGTCAAGCAAGTTCTCAGGGTATTGATATACGACAAGAATATTGATAGATCTAACATTGGTATTATTACTCCATATAGTGGGCAGAGAGATTTGATCTCATCTACGTTGGTGAAGGATGACTTGATCAACCCTCGAGGTGAGCAAGTGCAGATTGAAATTGATATCGATGATATTCGAAATGAGTCCAAACCAGTCACCATTCACTTGGTATCCGGAATAATGATAGCTTCCATTGATGCGTTCCAAGGTAGAGAAAAGGACTTCTTGATTATGTCGTGTGTTAGATCAAACGCAGAAGGAAAGATTGGTTTCTTGAGAGATGAGAGAAGATTAAATGTCGCCTTGACGAGATCCAAGTACGGTTTGGTAATGATTGGAGATGTACATTGTTTGAAGAGAGGAGATCCACTATGGAAGGAATATATGAAGTACTTGGAGAAGAAGAAGTTCATCCATAATGATAGTGAATTTAAATATTAAAAGTAAAGAATAAAAGTCATAATAGAGTAAAAAAATGTGAAATTAATAGTAAACAGAAAAGAAGGTATACCGAAGTAAATCAGCTTGGGTGCAAATACTATCAAAGTGTGAAGAGAATGAGGGCAAAAATAACGACAACTGCAGGACTCGAACCTGCGCGGGCAAAGCCCAAAAGATTTCTAATCTTTCTCCTTAACCACTCGGACAAGTTGCCTTTTTGTTAGAACATATTATTTCATGTCTAAATGCGACTTTATTATGTCACGTGTTATATATTTCTCTGCTAACTTGTACCATATCGTAATAGTATACATACATAAGATGATAATTTTTAGTTTACTCTTATTCTGAGACATAGCGACTTCTAAGGAATTCGCCTTAATGCATGACCTTTCTTTTTGTACTCTTCTTTGGTGGATTTTAGCTGGTTTTGGTAGAATTCTTCATAAATATGAGATATATCTTGCAAAGTAGTACAGAAATTTAGAATAAAAATATAATGCCTGGGAAAAGAAACCTGGTAACTTCTTTCAATTTCTAACCCATACGATTGGACATGTTCTATACTAATGTAAATATTTTGTAGACAAATAGCTTTGCTAGTGTCTCATTTTGCGCCTTTCTGAAGCTCCAGAATTTAGTCGTCTCAAAATGCGCACTATGAAAAATTCAATTTTCACTAATAACGAATTACAACACTAAGATCACAATAATACTGCTTCTTTATCATCGTTCATATTTACCATTGACTCCTGAAAACATGGCAAAGACGAAGAAGAAGGCCAAGGGTTCTGGTAGCCAGTCCAGCACTCATCACCAACATCAAGATTCGTCTGCTTCACACTCCATCTTTAAAGACTCACCGGTTCATGACCTTTTGCACAACTTTGAAAAGGCTCCAGACCAATGGGCTGCCAGATATGTGTTGGTTATGACAGCCATATTGCTTCGCGCCGCTATAGGACTCGGTGGCTATTCAGGAAGGGCAACTCCGCCAATGTTTGGTGACTTTGAAGCTCAAAGACACTGGATGGAGTTGACGATTCATCTTCCAACTTCACAATGGTACTGGTTTGACTTACAATATTGGGGATTGGACTATCCACCATTGACAGCTTACCATCTGTATATAATCGGGAAGATAGGGAGCTTCATCAATCCTGATTGGTTTCTGTTGAATGCATCACGTGGAATAGAAGGAAGCGACATCAAGTTCTTCATGAGATTCATGAGTTTGGTCAGCGAACTTGTTCTTTACATCCCAGCAGTTTTGACGTTAGCCAATTTGATGGGCAAAAAGTTCAATTTGAGCCGAATGGACCAGATCATTATCTCGTTATTGACAATTAACCAGGCCCATCTTGTGTTGATAGATCATGGCCATTTCCAGTTCAACTCTGTGATGTTGGGTTTCTTCATCTACGCCGTGATCGAGCTTATAAATTCGAGCTACGTTATTGCCAGTGTATGGTTCATCGGTTGCATCAACTTCAAGCAGATGGGCTTGTATTACTCGACATTTATTTTCGTGTTCATCCTAAGCCAACTTAAGAGCTTTGGCCAACTTGTAGGTGTAGGCGTAACTGTGATTCTCTCACAAGTTGTGGTATTATCACCATTCATCTCTGATCCCAAACAAGTGCTTCAGATCGTCTACAGAGTGTTTCCCTTTGACAGGGGCTTGTTTGAAGACAAGGTCGCCAACTTCTGGTGTACCACCAATGTCATTGTCAAGTACAGAGAAATCGTAGCACCACAGACATTGTCCAAGATGGCCCTCATTACCACTGTGTTATCGATTTTGCCAATGAACACCTTGTTGTTTTTCAAGTTGAGAAAGACCAAGAACGTTATTCCTTGCTTGATCTACGGTTTCGCAGGCAACTCGCTAGCATTCTACTTATTTTCATTTCAAGTTCACGAGAAGAGCATCTTGATTCCATTGGTTCCATCTACATTGTTGCTACTTGTCGATCCTTCGCTCATAGACATAGTCCAATGGATCAACAACGTCGGGACGTTCAGTCTCTATCCCTTGTTGAAGAAGGACGACTTGGTTCTACAGTACTTTGTCAGCAACTTCTTGATCAACTGGTTGATTGGCCCCAAGTTGCTTATGAAGAGTAGAAGTATGGCGTGGGACTTGCTTATCAAGGGCAGTTACTTGCTGTTAGTCGTATACCATGTCATCGACTACACTTCAGATCCTCCCGCACGTTATCCCGATTTGTGGGTGATTCTTAACATCAGCATTTCATTCGCAGCCTTCGCCTTTTTCTGGTTGTGGTTGAACTTCCGCATCTACAAGTTAAAGGTCTAAGCATGTACTATATGTAACAAGAATAAAAGTTGAAGTAGAACGAGAATTTACGGCTACCGAGTAGCACTTCCGTGGCATGGCCACTTATATTGCCTGACCGAAAATGTAGGTACCATATCACCTACCAAGATTAGAGGCATTGCCCTCGATTGAAGTGATATCAAACTGATGTGCTGTGACATATCGCCCGGCAGCTGAAGGCTGCCTATAGATTATAGGCTACAACTTGGCTATAAACTACATAGAGACTGTAAGTAGATATGAAGCCATTTCACAAGTACCCAGTTAGTAGCCCTTTCTGTAGATATAGAATCAGAGAGTGAACACTGTATATGGTAGCTATGAAACAACTGTGATTCAGAGCAATGAAACAAGAAAAGCTGACATCCCCTTCATGCACAAACTCACCTTGACTGGTAGTCCTGGAAACGGCTACGCCTAAGGTACAAAACCTACTGTGATTTGTGTACTATAGGAGCAGTACAAGCTACGGCCACCCACATGATCCATATTCTACTTTTCATCTGTTTCACAGACTACGAGAGCTATGCTTCGTATGCTGACAGTCTCTTCTGCCATCTTTGTAGTCCCACGATTTCGTGAACTGTTAAGGATTATAAAGACTGGCTTCAGCTGTTTCACCCAAGAACGCGTCGCTCCCTTGCAGGGCACAGGCAGAGGGCAGATGCCACAAAAAGAGTTAGATTCGCGTCGTACGCGTCGGTGCCAGATCTTGAGGCAGATGGGCAATGTGGAATGGGACAGAGTATGGGGTTGGTCCGATTGTTATTATCATTCTGAGGGGTGACATTATCATGAAGTTGCTACCTGAAAACATCCATCTACAAGCAGCTGTACGTTTCGTGGCCTTCTTCAGGTGTATTTTATGGTAGCTTATCAGGGTGTGACTGTTGAATTTTTTCACTCACATGCTGGAATTGAAATCTTCCCAGCAAGGCCATATCCGCAGTAACATGCCCATAGCATGCTCAGCTCGTGGGCCATTGTTCAGAGGAGCGTCCATGGATCATTAGATCATAATAGCTCTCACCTTGTCGCATTCTCTTGACCTTTTGCTCGTGTTCTGTTTTTATTCGTGTTCGCATTGTTCTTCTGTATACACCCTGTAATTTTCTGTTTGAATTTTTATCTGCGATTTCTGCCTTGTCTGCATTTTCGTCATTAATATTATTAATACCATTATTTTGCTGGCATTGGTGATTATTCTCCTTTGATTGAGCTTAAGTTTAGATTAGGCTGACAGTAACGGTTTCTTTTCTGTTCTTCTTTCTGGGGTCACTTTCTACCGCAGAGAAATCTGGTGCATTTTGTCTAGTCAGTCTACCAAATCTAGACCAGCAATATAATAGGACAACAAAGCCAGCATTCAAGCTATACAAATCTCAAAAGTGGGGCGACGACAAAAGCAAACCACGGACTCTTCAAGACATTCTAGACTCTTAGAAGCTGAAAGGACTCAGCACTAATAGCTTTCAGTGAAATCAGAATTTTTCATACCTGAATCAACAATACTAAGATTTGTTTTTTTCGCGTCTATTCTTCATCTTTGAACATCAATAGACTAGCAAGACCACAGTTCACTGCATTCTGCTGCAAGATATTCACTACAAAGCTAACCAATAACTGAATTTCTAACATGACTAGTCGTGCCACTCAGATCAGCACGTCGTCCAGTGTGTATTCGCCTGTAGAATCAGAGTATGCATTCAAGAACAACCAGATGTATGCTCCGATTGAAGAAGAGTACGAAGAAAACGGTAACGACAACAGTAATGTGTCCAACACCAGCTACGCTGAAGAAAACGGGTTCAACCTTGTCTACGGCAAAAACTCCATTGATGACGCTCACGACATTCGTAGTATATCGCTGTCTACGTCTAGCTTTGACATAGACCAGCCCATAATCAGACGCAATGGCAATATGGCCACGGACTTCTCGTCCCAGACATTCCAGACATTCCATACAGCTCAGGGAAACTACTCTGACTCCGATTTGGAGTTGGATAGGGAACCGAGTCTCAGCCGTGAACCTAGCTTTACTTCTATCAACGAGTCAATAATGCACAGTAATGTAAACGACGTCAGTCTTGTTCAGCCTGAGCTCCCTGGTTCGTACGACAACGATGAGACTCCCAAGTTGGACAGCACAGCGCGAATGCCGTCCGACGGTTTGGACGATAAAACTCCCATCTTGGGCAACACTATGGCATTTGAATCCAGACCCACTGACCCTGGAAACAGTCTTGGAATCAGCATCCAGCCACTAAACTTCGGTGCCAACAATAGACGAAGCCAAGTATATCCCCTTCTTCCACATCAGGAGCTTAGTACAAAGTTCCAGCGTCTTTCTGTAACCCTACAACTGAAAACTCCTTCAGGTGATTCATACGACTTCATGAACTCTTTCCAACAGAACGTTCAGCAGGCCAACAGCGATGCCGACTCCAACAGATGGTCCAAAACGAGAACTAGCTTGTACTACAAGAAGATACACGAGGTACAACCCAAAGACGATGCTGTAGATGACGCTGTGGACGATACGGATAACTGGACTCAGGACACGTCTGACGAGGCCAAAGTCGACAATGTAGAGAAGTTGGTCAGACGTGGGGACCAGGCTTCCGTAAACAGCACGATCAGTAACCGATCTAGCATTATTAGTCAGAGCAGCGAACTTGCACAAGACACCACAAGAATCACAGCTGGTGGAGGAGATGTGGACGACAAGAAGTTTCTCAGTCAGACGTCCAGTGGCAACAGTTCAACCAGCTTCAACTTCGACGTCAGCAGTAGCCAGATTCCTTCTTCGTATGCTATCGATAAGAACTTGCGAGTGTCGAGAGTGTCGCCTACGAAAGTATTGAAGAAGTCTACCGTGGAAGACATTCCCATCAGGAAGGATCTAGTCCAGCGTTTCGAACGGATGTCGTCCAATATGGACATGTCAGATCAGGAACGGAACGATCTCTATATTGCCAACTCTTGGTCAGGCTCCAAAATGAACTTGTCAGACAGATACATCGACTCAAATCCGACAGAATCGATGCTTGATCCCAAGAACGGACTTGTGGAATCTACCCAGCTTGACCTGACCCACGATATTCTTCATCTCAAGGAGGAATCTAGACCCCTGACGATGTCACAGGGACCTTCTTTCTTTGAAGATGACGAAGACTTATCGGCCTTGTTCATTAGAGCTATGCATCCATTTGATTCTACAACATTGCAATCTGAATCAGATGTTTCAATCTGTTTGTCGTTTGATAAAGACGAGATTGCATTTGTCCATACTATCGACGACTCTGGCTGGGGTGAAGTCACGTTGGTAGACAGTTTACTGAGAGGCTGGATTCCAATGAACTACTTCACTATATCCATTTCGGAAGACGACGATTTGATCGAAGAAGAGGGCAGCGACTCTCGTATTCCAAATAGCAAGTACTTGAAGCCACTCTTCCATGCCTGCGGGAAATTCCTCATGAATCCATTGAGCCATAAGAACCGTCGTGGAAAGTATACTTTCTCTATCAGAGTCATCAATTCTATCAGAGATGGTGTGCGGTTGCTCTTGCAGCAGACCGACTGTTTATCCAGATCGAATGAAATCGTCACCAAGAGACCAGTAGTAAGAAAAGCACGTAAATCCTTGCTTGCGGATTGGTACAACCTCATGGTGAAAGCCAACGAGTTCAAAGGTACGTCCAATTTCAACAAGATTGAAATATTGACATTGATGATCTACCAGGTGACCAGAAAGGCGTGTAAGTTCTTGCAGGTATGGTCAGTAGAAAGTAAGCAGATCATTAAGAGAGAGAACGAGAAAAGGCTCCAAGAAGATATGAGTGCCTATCCTTTGTTAAATTCTCCTCCCTTGGCCAAGTACAGAGTTACAGAAATCAATAGTATCTTGTACTCGTACTTAGGGATAATCATTGGTAGATTGGATTTAATCGAACACAACTCTGTTGGATGTAGTCTTTTGGAAACAATCGCTCATCAGATTATCTTATTGTTAAGAGAATTACTCTTTATTTCAAAGACTGGTTCAGATTTCTCTTCAGAAAAGCCTGCAGATTTGGACAGCTCGTTGGACTCATTATTGTCTTTAGTGAGTGATTTAGTGTCTGGTGTGAAAAATTTGGTCGTCAAGACTTTGAATGAGACTGAAGCTGATAGAAAGAGTGCATTCAACCCTCGTAGTGCAGCCGGAAATGACTACTACTACACTCAAGAAGGCGGTGACTTGATTCAAATTGGTTCCAAGATGGTTAGAGCAATTAGTACCACCGTTTCTTCCATCAGGAAGTTGTTGGAAGTTACTGGTGACTTCAGGTTGAATGCTGAAAGATCTTATCCCGACTATTCCAAAATGAGAATTGAGCCCGAAGAGTTCATAAGAAAGTGTTCTATAGGTATCACAAGACCTTTGGCATTCGATAAGAATACTTTGAGAGTCGACAAATCTAGAGCTCGATCCAATAGGTATTCCATGATCAGATCTGGAAAGACTGGTGAATTAGGATTGACTTCCAGTGGTGCAAACTTGTTATACGATGCCATGAATAATGATAGCGAAGGTTCATTCTCCTTATCTGATTCAGCATTTGAACCGTTTACTAATACGGAAGGTGAGTCTAGCATCAGCGATGAATTGTTGGTAGACTCTAATGGGAACTTACTTGGTGCTTCTTTCAAGGGTTTGGTTCACACATTGACAAATGAAATAACACCACCAGAATACTTTTTTGTATCTACTTTCTTTATTTGTTTCAGAAGCTTTGCTAATGGTATCGATTTGTTGGAGGAGTTGATCACGCGATTTGATATCGAAAACAAGTCAATTAAGGATCAAACCAAGGCTGACGTCACTGCAGAACTTAAACTCAAGAAGAGAAGAAGATTGATTGTCAAAATGTTCCAGTTGTGGATGGAATCTTACTGGAACCAGGAATTAGATTACAGCTTGTTGACCACATTAATAAACTTTTTCAATGAGGGTATTTCCATTTACTTGCCTTTGGATGCTATGAAACTTATTGAAATTGGTGCAAGACTTTCAACAAAGCCATTAATCGAAAATATGGTTGCTAAGAAATCTGTATCAAGCATGCAATTGGTGGAAAGAAGTATTACCATTACTAGAATTAAGAGAAAAAACCTTGTTTCGAGCGCAGACAACACCATTAACAACAGGTACTCTATGGTTGATGGTTATGAACTTTCAAAAATCAATACCAATTCTTCAACTGCAAGTTCCTTGAAGTCAATTTCATTACCAATGCCATTAGGAGTTGGAAACCAAACTTCGTCATCCAATTCCTTATTGAGCAAGAACCAGATTTCCACCATTGAAAAGGTAAATCTAACTTACAGAGCCATCTTGGGTAGTAGTTGGTGTGCCCAAAAGTACATTAGCGATAAGGAGTACATTCCCTTGAGCTTGAACACAATTCTTCCAAATTGGTACAGTATTTTTGATCAAAGCTGGGTATTGTCAAACTACAGACCCAATCTTTTGGATTTCAATGGGTTGGAATTAGCCAAACAATTAACAATTATTGAGTCTCACATTTTTTGCTCCATCAAGCCTGACGAACTTTTGAATGATAATTACTCTACGAAGAGAGCCCACTTGAAATTGGCACCAAATGTGAGACAATCGTTACTTTTCACTAACTGCTTATCGGAATATGTACTTGAATCCATTTTGCAACCAAAGATCAACCAGAAACTCAGAGTTAACATAGTTAAGACTTGGTTGAAAGTGGCTATTTCTTGTTTGTACTTGAGAAACTTCAACTCGTTGGCAGCCATTGTCACTGCTTTGCAATCTCACTTAATCACTAGATTATCTAAAGTATGGAGTGATCTCTCCGAGAAGTACACAGAGTTGTACGACTATCTATCAACCATTGTGCGCCCAGAAAAGAACTACAATATCTACAGACCTAAATTGAGAAACTTTTTAGTATCCAACGATTATAATATTCCAATTGTTCCTTACTTTTCGTTGTTTTTGCAGGATCTTACGTTTGTTAGCGACGGTAATTCCAACCACAGAATGGCCAACACTTTCTTGAATCAAAAATTGATTAATATCGACAAGTACTTGAAGATTTCCAGGATTATTGCTGACATTGAAAGTCTACAAACCCCATATGTAGACTACAAGAGTGGTCATAGAGACGACAAAAGACACAGTTTGGCATTCTTGAATAACCAAAGAGCCAGTGATGTTGAGGACTACAGTATTATTCCTGTTCCAGCATTGCAAGAACTTATTTTATTGGAGTTATGGAAGGTCAACCAATTGAACAAGACCGAAGAAGACAGAGCCTGGAAATTGAGTTGTTTGATACAACCCAGAGAGGCAGTATAAAACTTTTCCTAAAGTGTTATTTGTTATTGTACTATATTGTTTAATAGATGAAAAAATCTAAAGTAAGACAGAAGTTGGTGCCAAACTGGAAATAGTTAAGACTTGTAATACTGAACTGCTAATAAACAGCATGGTAGACGGCGGAGCATCCAATGGCAAAGATGGCACAGATTATATAGATGCCAAGGGCAACTAGCAAGACTTGACTGAATTTGAAGGTGCCGAGGCTCGACTCTTCGTCCACAGTATCTTCTTGTAGGATAGCAGCTAGATGCCTTCTTTCACGTTGACTGTAATCATTACGAATGTTGAGTGCCAGTCTTGTATCTGTCCACGGATGTCTTGCTGTAGAGCTAGCTACAACGTCTCTGAGAACTGCGGGAGTAGGAAATTCATCGTCCTTGCTGTAGAGGGTTGCACTGCCATCGGAGACATTCTCTTCCATAAAGCCTTCATGACTATTATCCAGTCGGGATACAGATGCTCCAATGGAGATCGCTTCCTCCTCCAGCAAAAAGAAGGAAAGCGAGATACTATCATTTTCTTCACGTTGGAAGTTTAGAATCTCGCGAGGCATTGTGACTGTTACTAGGGTGCAAAAGCGAAGCAAAAGCAAAAAAGTAAAGCAAAAACAATTTTCTGAAAGGGAGCTCTAATAGCCGAGTAGAAAATGAAATAATAGTAAAGGAAATGGGGAACCTTTTTTATATGGATACTCTACGATTAGCCTAGTCTCTCAACCACCTTAAGGATAGTACTGCTTAGAGCTTCTCTTCTGCTTAGAAATTTTCTTTTTGCAGCTAAAATCTGCCTCGCGCAGAAATCCAATTGCAACAAAGTTAACCTGCACATAGTATAATATAAACTCTATTTTTCAAACGTAAACAGAACAATCCTGTTTATTTATTATTCTTATTACTCAAGAGTTGCCAATTACTATGAGTCTAGAAGTAAATAGTGCTAAACTAGAAGAGGAGATAAATAGAATTGTGGATTCAGCTTCCTATTCCATCCTAAATGCCCAGAAAGACTTTGACGCGTCTTCCTTGAAGTTACTGAACCCTCAAAACATCCATGAAGAGATAGTGTACCAAAAAGAGATTTTTTCCAAGCTTAAGTTTCTCTATTTGGAGCAGGAGACTCGTGATAAGTTCCTCCGAAAGGTTTCCGAAGTTTCAGCTGAAGAAATCGACGGCGCAGATTTGCAAAAGGCGGAAGATGCCGCTGTTGCCAGTAAGAAAAATCTCCATGATTTGAAATCTAGGATGTACCAACAGATTGATGTCTTGGACACGGTAGCTACGGATAATGCCCACTTATATGACACCTACACACAGAGGGTAGAAGTGGCCAATGAGCTTGTTGGCGAAATCCGCAGTTTGGAAGCTGACCTTGACGAACTCATGAAGGACTCTGTTTTTGAAAATCCCCAGATAGTAGCAAAGATCGCCTCTGAACATGGAAATTCCGTAGAAGATGTAGACCAGCTTGTACACCGTAATGAGACGGAGCTGGAGGAGCTTACTAGTGAGTTACGAAAGCTCATGGATGACATCGAGCTGAAAAAGTTGTTGAATGAAAAACAACTTCATCACATCCACAGCTCGAAACTAAAGCTCCAGGAGTTGAAACTGCTCGTGTCGAACCAAGAGAATCCTATTGTAAATCCTGCGGACGACAAATTGCAAAATTACGCAAAATGGTGTCACGAGATGAACGGAATCGTTATCAGGTTTACTAATATCGACTCCCTCAAGTTAAGGTTGGCTCAGGACAACAATTTTGTTCTTTCGATGAAAAAAAGCGACGAAGAAGTCCTGATAGTCTACGACGAACTTTTCCACGTCGTAGACGTGACTGGAATTGCAGAAACAGACAAAGTAGAAAAGTTCAAGAGAATCACCTATAGCCATTCCACTGTCAGTGAAGAAACATTTTTAAAAGAAACTGTCAAATTCCTCAACTCCACAATTTTGAGGAAGTCCACATAGATAATACTCTGCGAGATAGCTATATTATCAGTTCATTGCCGCTCTTTTGAAAATGCAATAGTGGGTGCCAAATACCATTTCTGGAAGTCTGAGGTTTACATATACAATCACGTGATACATTTTCTATGCACCTCGGTAAATGCACATGAAAATAAAATGATAGCACTCTGGAGAATTTGAAAACAAGATAAACACATTCTTTGTATGTACCTTCGTTTCATAGATTTTTGCAGGTACACCCAAGTCCGAAAACAGATTCGGTATGGTGACTAGTATTACGACCTTATCCAGTTCGTACTCTACGCATCTTCCTTCAAGTGACAAGAAGCAGGAAATCATCGACAACCTAATCCGGTTGGCCAAAGAAGAACAGCAACGAGGTAATACTTCTGTGACACTGGATAAAATCGCCCAGCTCACAAATTTCCTAACTCAGCAAGCCGCCTCATCCACGTCTGAAAAGAGTGAAGAAACTACCAAGTATTCTAAATTCAAGAAACTTCCAGAGCTTCCCAAACCGAAGTTTTCTCCGCTTTTCGACAAGTTTGATCTTTCAAAGTCTGTAGAGCTTGCAAATCAGTCGAAGATCAAGACAGGAGATTCCGAAGCCAAAACACTCAGGAAGAAGGTCTATCGTGGTAGTCAGCGATTTTCATTCAAGCGATTCGAGAATATATTTGTAGAAGTATTAGAGACGCTAGCCAACATTCTTGACAATTTGCACTTGTTATCTAGCTTACCCATGTTTCCCAAAGTCTTGACCAATATCTTGAAGCATACCAATAAGTTGTGGGTGCTTATTCTCGTCTTCTTGATTCGTAAGACGATTTCGCAGTTGATGAATGTGATCAAAAAGGAGAGAAAAGTCAACATCGAATTGGAAATCGTCAACTGGAAGTCGGGCAAGTCGTCGCAGTACATAAATGAAGACATCAACAAAAAGTACAACAAGGTGTTGAAGGACTTGCGATTCGACAAGATGATGTTGATTATTGAGTTGGTGGGGAACTTCCTCGACTTCACGTTTAACTTTGTAGAGCTCTACGGCGTTCCGGTGCCTGACTGGTTTATGAGCACGTTGAATGTGGCCAGCATGGCAATGACAATCTACAGAATGAACAAAGATGACGAATACATCGATGACGACATCACTGAAGATTTGATATAATGATATAATGATAGTACATAGCTAGAGTTTTCTGAAGATTATATAGAAATCTTAAATGACGAGATTAGGAAGAGTTTTGTAGATTTATGGAATTTACCTGAAGTAAGATGGAAGGATTTATAGTGATTTCAGACTCACGATATAGCGGGAATTAATATAGAGAAGTTACCAGCAATGGCAGAATTCATGGCAGAAATAGGGAGAGATTAATGACACAAGTTGAAAATTAGTGAGAAACTTACAAAATAGCGAGAGTCCTTGCTGAAGAATTAGCGAATGTTCATGCAGAACAAGGAAACTTCACGAAAGACTTCTAAAGATCAAGAAATTGCACTTCTACTAGTTGTTTTCTTTACTACTATTACCATGTCTATAGAGAGCTTAATAGCATCGTATCAGAGGCGATACGATGAGCTAGACGAGAATATAGCTTCCATAGCTCGTAGTGTCAACTACGACTCTCTTTCTAACAATCCCAGATTGGTTCAACAATTTAATGGCCCTAGCAATACTCAGAGCGACAATGAAGAGGAAGAAGTCGATCTTTCAAAGCTCAGCATTGCTCAATTGAACCGGAAATACGACGATGTCGACAATTACATTGTCGAATTGCAGAAAATAGAGCTGTTAAGCCATAAACTCGACGAGATCAACGTGCTTCTTACCAAAAAGAAGTCTGTTGGTGACTTACTTGATTTTCAGCAGCTTTTCGCTCTCTTCAGGAGCGCAAAAGAGACTACCACAGCTGCTGCTTCGACAAATGTTAACATAGTAATCTATAAGCATATCGCCAAATCAGTGGAAACGGCGTTTACGCTATTTTTAGAGCAATTGGAAGAATATTTGCGCTTTCTTTTGCCAGACGAATACACCATCGAAAACATTTCGATCTTGAATGAGTTCAACGCGCTTTTAGACAAGAATGCCACGAAGCTCGAATCATACTCAAAATTGCGCTCCCAATGGGACTCCCTTGTCGACAAGTTACTTTCACCCAAACATACAAAGTATAAGTTGACTCTTGTAGATGATAAATTTGCTGATTACGATTCGATTTCACTTGTGTTGACAGAAAATGAAACAAGTGTTACGGGATTCATCAAGTCTGTAAAGAACATGCTCGAGTTTATCAATTTTCTTCAATTGGATACATTAAAACATTACTTGAATTCGAAGATTTCGCTTTTGCTCATAAACAAGATTTCGATCAATATCGATGAAATTGTTAACAATAAAGAAAGCATCGATGACTTGAAAATTTTGGTCGACTACAGCACTTCAACAAATTGGAATGTTCTCGCTGGTTTACACAGCACAGATACAAAACTGATAGAAGAGAAGCTCAACAAGTTGCATTTAGACTGGATCATCGACGACTTCATAAATAAAATTAGAAAAGCGTTCAACTCTGACTTCATAGAAAAGACTAAAGAATGGACACATTCCATCCAGTCAAAAGAAATGCAGAATAAGGAATCGAATGATACTCTAGAGGAATCGCAAACAAGTCTGCAGAAAGAAAAACCAGAAGATGACGACGATGCATGGAACGAAGACTGGGACGATGCTTGGGATGAAGAAGAACCAAAGACTGAAATAGCAGCTGAGACAAATTCAAAAGCTGGAACTGCAGTTAAAAGCAATGCTGGACAAGATTCAAACAAGAGCATGATTCTAATCACTGAGTTGGCAACTGAAGTGGAATGTATTGTAGAAAAGTATAGACAGCATTCACTGGATGCTTCGTATTTGATAAGTTCTGTAAAAGCTTTGTCACTTCTGAAATATCCACCTTTGTCCAGATCGTTTTTGCTTTTGAACGATATGACATATTTGGCAAGTAAAGTTGAATCACCAGAGTTGGTACGTTTTGCTGAATCCAACTGGAACCAGTATTTAGTTACATTTTACCAGGGACTCAAGAGCATATTGGGTTCGTTAAACTTGAGCGATTCCGATTCCAACGACACTCAGGAAGACGACACTTATGGAGAACTTGACGACTACAACCTTAATCAGCTAAGTTTGATATACTCGTGGTTTGACACTCTTGTCCTGGAGACAGAATTGCAGCAGACCAACAACGAAAGGTTTAAGCAACTCATTATCCAGCTCGTAGAATTTGTAAACGCCTGGTTGATTCACAAGATATTGAGCTTTTTTGAGATCACTGAAGGCCAATCAACGAAGATTGTCAACATCATCGACTCGCTCAACAACGTCACCGTTCCGTATGTAATGCAAATCGGCGAGAGCCAGGCCAACATCAAGTCGTACAACAAATTGAACAACTACAAGTTCTTGCTCAACAACCATTTGAAGGATATCATGGACCGGTTTTACCAGGGCGAGTTGTTTGATATGGAAACCGATGAGTTGATCAAGGTGATCAAGAGTGTATTCATCCACAGCGAGCTTCGTGATAACTACATCAACGAGATTATCGAGTTCAGAAACATGACTTAGCATTTAAATTAGTAGTTCTATATGATCGGTATTCATTTACATTATTTATTCATTCTAGATATGCTTTTAGGAAGATTAAAGACTTCGAACAGTTTTAACAGTTCTATATCGCTACAGAGTATTTTGGTCACATTGTGAAGTTTGGTCATAACCGTTCGGCTATTACTAATACCAGAAATGTCGTTTTGGAGTCAATGTCATTCCAAAACATTGCAACTCTTCTAGTCTACTGAATGACCTTTCCGTCGTTGATCTTTTTTCCAGTTTTGGCGATAGTGTTGTAGACTGTATCGAAATCGAGAGCGTCTGTAGTTGTTACGTCAACAGTTTGCTTCTCCAACGAAATATCAATGTCGGAAACACCGTCCAATTTTTTCAATACTCTGTCGACAGCTCCGGAGCAGCCGGAGCAGGACATGGAAACATCAAAGTGGTACTTGTGGCCGGACATTATACGTGGGAATGAATTGAGAAGGTTATGATAAAATTCGTTAGAAAAGACAGAAAAGACGCTTATGAATCTTTTTATATAAAATCTCAGCAGATTGAATAGATAAAAAGATCAAAATTAAGGCAAGTCTTTACGCAGCGAAAATAGCGCACGACATTTTACCGCCACACCTGAAACTACAGCGCAAATACCGCAGAAGATTTACAAGCTTTGCATTACATGATATAATAAATATAAGGTTGTATAATAAAGCTTACTGTACCTCAAGCAATGGCCAGTCGTCTATGCACGCGAAATGCTATGTTGTATCGTCTATGCTGGACCTGGCGTCCGAGCTGGTGACACCGTGCTGGCTTTTTGCAGCCATCGTCAAGACTGCATCATTTTGAGGCAAGAGGGTTTGACCTCCCGCAATTTTATACTCTATCTAGGTCTAATTGGGTCTAATTGGGTCTAATTACCTTAATTTGAGCGAAACTTGTCCGCTCAATTCCACTTCAATTATTTGTACTGTTAGCATCACCTTTGGTTTAGGAAGCGGATAAACTCGCGTTTCAAGTGAGTAGGATAGTTTTGGATCTTACTGATGAAATCGTGTAAACTCAATTTCTGGCTGCTAATGTAATCATCAATCACTAGCCCGATCTCAAATCTCCCACTGTCAAAAATGGTGGATCCAGTTTGGGAAGAAGCAGCCCCACCTTCAGCCACTAAGTCATTCACAAAGTCACTTACAACTTTTCTACTTGCATATAATTCATGATCTCCACTGTCTTGGATCCAGTCTAATCCCCATTTACGAACTCTTTCTTCCATTAATTGCCATTCTTCAATTATTTCAATCACAGTCGTAATCGCTCGATTAATATGGAATTTGGGCACAACCCTGGGTCTGGCGTTTTCAATAGTACCATCTATAATGTCTGCCAATTTTGGTCCTTTTCTGAAAGTCTCTCGTGCAGAAGACTCCCTTTGACCAATTTCACCTTCGGTACTAGAAACTTCAACTATTTGGTGCAAAACATCCAGCTTACGAATGATTGCGTCATTATTGCGATTTTGTGATTTTCCTCTTGTAGAATCTTTCTCAGTAACATTTTTGTTAAATTCATAGCATTCCAAAAATTCTTTAAGAACAGAGATATTTGGAATCTCTCGAGGATAGTTAACATCGTTCTCACCATTGATCTGATGCAACCGGTTCAACCGGCTCAATATTTCTCTCATTTTCTTTACTGTAATGTTAGGATTATTAGGAATGATATCTTCGACAAAAAATCTTTTTAGTACTTCCCCTCGAAGTTGGAGACTATCAAGTGATATTTTGGCACAAAATCGAACATATCTAGATATTTCGGAAAAGTACAACCTCTTGCTAGCTTCTGTTAGACCGTTTAACAAAGTCGTACTTTCAAATAATGAGTTTAATTTTGCCAAAAGCTTACTTTCCAACTTGCTTTGAGGGGTACTAATCAATCCTTTTGCAGGATCATGAACTGATTCTGGACTTGGATCAGAGTTATTTCTCTTTCTTTTTAATGGTGAGTGTGTTGCTGACTCTTTTTCTCCAACTGCTTCATTCTTCTCAACTTCTGCTAAAAATTCATTCATGACATCAACAAGGTCACTTTCATGATATGTATCATTGTAAGCAATGGCATTGAGTTGATTTAATTTAAGCAAACTGCTTCGAAGATTTTTCAACCTTGCTAAGGCATATCCTATGTTTTTATTTTGGACCTCATTAATGAGGTAGGATCTTAATATGTCATTATTTAATAGAAAATTGTTCAACCCTTGACTAGCACAATACCTGATGAAGCGTCTTATGTCAGTGGAATATGCCTTGAAGGTTTTTGCAGTCAAACTGTTCAATATGTGACGGGTTTTATCTGAATTTGTTATTTCGTTGCTAAATTTCAGTATCAATTTGACTTCATTTTCCGTAGTTTTCTTCTTCGTAGTTTCGCCTATCTTAACAATCTTGAGTTTTTTGACTTCCAAACTCTTCTGCTCTTCATTTGTTTCCACTATGGTCAGGGAAGATTTCTCCTTTTCCTGGTTGTAACTCTGAATCAATTCCTCAATCAAGTCATCACTTAAGAGTTCAAACGGCTGATCCAAAGGATAAACTATTCTGTTCATATGATAGAGCTTGTTCAAAGGCGATCTTATACTTTTGATGGTATTTTCACTGATTTGACCACGGCGAGTGATTTCTGCTTGGATCAATTCTTTGGCCAATGCCTTGGTTACAAAAAAGTTATTTAACCCCTTATTAGCGCAATGGCGTATATATCTTCTAATCTGGTAGAGGTACTTTTCTTGGGTTTCATTTCTTAAGTAGCTTAGGGTCTTCATCGCAGCTTCAGAAGACAACACTTCCTTGTCAAACTTAGAAAGAAGCTCTTTTTCTGCATCAGACCGCTTGCCAAATCTCGACAGAGTAGCAGGAATCGTGAACATATGTTTTGCTAACTTTTCAACCGTTGGGGTATTTGAAGCGGAGACCGAAATAGTTTTCTTAGGCGGCTGTTCTAATGAGTTGGGTTGTCCAGCAACCTCGAAAGCCAGGGTAGAAGCTGGCATGCCTTCGGAGCTGGGATTGCTCTGCCTGCTTCTGGCCATTGTCGACAATAGCGACCAGCAGAACACTCTAAAGGAACTTCTTCAACGAATTTCTATATAAATGTCTCCACCACCCCACAGAAATTTCATAGAATTTCAGTTGTCAAGATATTCCAAGATCAGAATTCAACAGAGAATTTTCACTTTTGTGACGGAACCTTAAAAAATTCCTTTAGGACTTGGATCACCGAAGGAAGGTTTCGAAAGAGCCTATCGAGATGGAAAGAACAATTCAGAAAGTAATAGTTTCTTAACACACCATTCCCTCTTCAATTGCTCGTCCACCTTCGAAATGAATTTAACCGTGGGAACGGATTTGTGGCCTACATGGGAAAAAAATGAGTTAATAAATTCAGCAGCTGCAAGCTTGCATTGGAAGGTCAAGTAGCAAACCGAACAGGATTCTCTCGTTTCAGCGGCTAGGCAATTGTTATCGGCGGCCATGCCGGTACAATACGATAGTTGTGGTGGAATTGCCTGGGCTAGAGTCGGGGTTTTGTGTATCCCAAGACAAAGAAATTTCGTATATCGCAATAAAAAATTAGATCCCTGTAAGTGTCAGATTTTGTCTACCACCGCCAGTCCAGACCGGGTTTCAGGAGCGTCTGGAGACTACAAAAAATTATGAAAAAAATACCGTTTGGAGGACCTTGAAAATAATTGCTAAATGTTGGGCATACGTAGGTTTCTTTTGAAAATCCTGTTAGCTGAAATTCGGATCGCTATTCTATTCTTATCGAGAGGTCTTTTTTCATTTGACGATTAAACCTAGCCCATTACCATAAGAATATGAGCAGACAGGATTTCTGTGTGAGAGGTACATACACAACTGCATGTGTGGCATGCTCATAGCCACTAAACCATGCAGGAGATAATGTCGTAACTCCTTCCTTTTTCAGCTTCTTTTTGTATAGTTAATCTCTTCGGAGTCAACCCGAAACATCTGACAACCATGTCGAGTTTCTACATTCAAACATACATACTGTACAGTTGTGCCTCGCCCAGTTCGGTGTTGATATCGTCGTATTTATCAGACCGACCCCAAAACAATTTTCTTCCTGCAGCGCGGCTGCAGAAACTTGGTTCCAAAAAAGCCTTAGCTTATGTCTTATCGGCATCTCGGGCTCTTACATTTCACGCTAAGTAGGCGTGCTGGCACATAGACAAGCAGAATTTATTTTTGGCCGTGCATTGTATAATCCAATTTTGTAATTAAATCTCGGGAAAAAATCATTTATACTGAACAAATCAAGTCACTAACTAAATTTCTAGATAAAAGTATAGATAAAAGGAAAATTCTAAAGGACGAAATCGGAAATGCCGATGTTTGATTTGTCGCACATTTGCCTGAATATTCCTCCGTCGGAGTTAAATAGTTCCACGGGCGTACCAAATTCCTTAATTTCGCCCTTATCCAAGGTAAGGATTCTATCGTAGTTGAGAATTGTCTTCAACCTATGGGCAATACACAAAATAGTACAATGAGCAAACTCCTTGGCGATAATTCTCTGGATCTTGCTATCGGTCTCGTAATCGACGGATGATGTGGCTTCGTCCAAAATTAGAATCTTAGTATCTCTAACAAGGGCTCTAGCAAACGCGAGTAATTGTCTCTCACCCAACGAGAAATTTCCACCGTCGTCTTCCACATTCTGATATAAGTGAAATTTGGACAATTCCACTCCTGAATTCTCTTCCTTTTTATATTCTGCCGCTTGGGTTATTTCTTCATCACTAAATATACCAGCTCTTTTCAATGTCTGCCACAAGTATGCATCATCATGTTCATCGAATGGATCCAAATTTTTTCTGACACTGCCATTGAATAAAACTGGATCCTGTGGGATAATTGAAAGCTTTGAACGCAAATCTCTCAAGCCAATGTTGGCAATATCGACACCGTCAATAATTATACGGCCCAGATCGAGTTCACTCAAACGATACAAGGCTGTGATAATCGACGATTTACCAGCACCAGTCCTACCACAAATACCAATTTTCTCGCTTGGCTTTACCTTGAAGCTCAAATCTCTTAAAACCATGGGCAACCCTGGTCTGTAAGCCATGGAAACATTTTCAAATTCAATTTCTCCACTTTGGGGCCATTCCCTATGTGGGGCATTGTTTTCGTGTTCATAGGCTGCTTCTTGTGGTAATTTCAATGCATAGTGACAGATTCTCTCTGCTGAATTGAATTCATTTTCCACTTGTGTAAATAATCTGAAGAAATTCGACATTTCTCCTGTCGCTTGAAGGGAATAGGTTAAAAGCAATCCGACAGTAGCAGGACTTAATTTGAATACACCATTTACGCATAGAAGTGCAATGGCTAAAACCAAAACAAGAGTAACCAAGTCAAGTTGGATAGCCAACCACCTCAAATGAGCATTCAACAAGAAACTGGCTTCGTTAAGGGTATTGAGTCTCTGGTTACCTCTATTAATAAACCTTTCTTCCGATTTGAGCGTCTTGATAGTTGTCATACCTGACAAAGACTCGCTTAAATTATCAAATACAAAAGAACGCTGAACTGCTTCCAATCTCTTAACTTCCCTACAAGAGGCTTGGTAGTAGTTGCAGACAAGTAAGAAAAGAAACCCGATTACTGGCAATGCAATAGCAATCCATGGTAAATAGACCAAGAAAAGAATTACCATTCCAATAAGCTTGGCAAAAGATACGGTAAATAATCTCAAGTTCTCGCTGATTTCGTTATCCAAAGCGTCTGTATCCTTGGTAAATCTGTTTAAAATTCTTCCCATTGGTGTTGTATCCAAGAAAGACATAGGAACATGCATAATCTTTTTCACTGCCATCATGTTCAAATTTTTTGAAGAATTAGTAGTCATTGTAATCAACAGAATAAATTGAGTGGTTAATAATATCACCCAAAGAATATTGAATAACACATAAAAGGCAATATAAAATCCATCGGACTTATTAAATTTTCTTGAGATCCAGAATGACAACCAGGTGTTGCTGAAAATATCACAGAATGTAGATAAACTTAACAAAGTTCCAAAAACCAAAAGAAATCCCCACGGAGTTATTTTTCCAGATCCAAATTTCAAATAATTCAAATAAATTTCTCCCTTTAATCTGTTGACCGCTCTTTCTTCATTAACAATTAATTTACCCTTGGAGGCATCCTTAATCTCCGTATTATCTCTGAAGGTTGCTTCGGTGTCTTCATCATCACCGAGTTCGCTCTGCTTCGCCTTCCTTCTTGTAAGACCTTCGATTTTTTCAGACATCTTCTTATAGTTTGGAATTAATTCTTCACCAATATCGAACTCTTCCACGTTCTTGCTTGAAGATTTTTCAACGCTGGTTTCTTCAGTTTCACTGAATGCCGTCAACTTTCTGAAATCATCATTGGTACGTAAGAGCAGCTCCATAGTACCAACTTCTATAGTACCGTCACCGTTCATGAAAATAATTCTATCAGCAGAAGCAACCAATGATAATTGATGGGTAGCCAACAATCTTGTTTTAGATTTAAGAATTCCCAAGAAGCATTGTTCCACCATATGTTTTCCAACTCTGGCATCAACAGCAGACAAAACATCATCCATTAGAATAATATCCTTGTTGGAATAAACGGCTCTGGCCAAATTGATACGAGCCTTTTGGCCTCCCGATAAAGTAACGCCTCGTTCTCCAACCTCGGTGAAATCACCAGCAGGCAAGTTTTCCAAATCCTGTTGCAAGGAACAGGCGTAAACAACTTCATCATAGAATTCACGATCGTATTCAGCACCAAATGTAATATTTTCTTTGATAGTGGCATTTTGAACCCATGGGGCACCGCAAAGCATTAAAGAGCCATTGATATCAACTAGGCCAGTTTCACAATTCATGATACCGGCGATTGCGCTTAACAAAGACGACTTACCAGTACCAATTGAACCAGTGATTACAACAAATTCTCCTTTTGTGATATTGAGATTAATATTCTTCAAACCTTGGAAATTCAGCGGTCTGTTCGAATCGTCAAGTGATTCCGATTCAGTATCTGGAGAAGATGCTTCACGTTCTTTAGTGCTATCCTGCTCGACCTCATCTTCAAAACTCTCCCACATGAAATCAGCATCAGAAACTTGAACAGCATAAGGATCTTTTGCATCGCATCTGGTGATGTAGTTGTCTTTTGGCTGGATTTCGCTAGCAGACAAAAATATACCAATTCTCTTCAACGCCATAAGCATGTCCGCAGTCACAGAAATAGAAGCTGGAATGAAGTTCATACACCAGGATAAAATTTCAAATGAAGAAACAGACGAGAAAATAGAACTAGCGTTTCTGGTTGCTCCCTCAATTCCATACATTACCAAGAAGGCAATCATGGCAGTGATACCAGTTAAAGACATTGCAACAGCATAAATAATGTTTCTCAATCTTTGAATCTTCAAAATGTATTGGATTTCATTGGATCTACTCTTAACAATGTTTGATAAATACGGAATTTCCCATGAGTAGAACTTGATGATTTTCAAGTTGGTGATAAGTTCTTTGACCAAACCAACTCTAATATCAGTTAGTCTGCTAACAACAGCTCTGAAACGGTACAACTGAGAAGTAGAATACGAAACTGCTGCCAAGAATATAAGCAAGACCACAACACCAACAACAGCAGCAACACCAATGTTAAGGACTAAAATGGTAATAATTATTACTATTGCAACAGGAAGAGAAAGTAAAAATGGAGTATATGCACAAGCAAGTTCGATTCTAGAAAGATCTGTTGTAACCATAGAAGTTATCTTAGAATCAGGGAATTTGTGCTTCGAGGCGTTGCTTAACTTGAAGGACTTTCTTGTAATAGCATGAGTCAACGAAGATTTGACTTTCGCAGCCATGAGCAAACTTTGATAGTTGAAATGGTTCATGGTAATACCGGAAACCAACAGAAAGATCACTACTCCGAAAGCGTACCCGACGCCCTTTGCTGGATTCAAGGAAGGATCTACTGATTTGCTTTCCGAATAAGCTATTAACTTTTTAAGAATCAAAGGAGTACAGGCAACTACAGCAGCTGTAATTGTAGATAATGTGGCCGAGAAGATCAAATTCTTCCTGAATGCCACACATATGATAAACAATAAACTGAATTTGGATAAGACATAATCCTCAAGATCAACCTCAGGAGCTACAGTTGAGGTTTCAATTGTTTCACCTCTTTCTTTGCATTTCAGTTGCAAATGTTTCTTCCGGGAATATTCAAGTTCGCGTTCATAGCATGCGTCAAACTTCTCAACAAAGGCATCGACTTTATATTCTTCGGGAAGAGCAAAGAAATCTTGTGGCTGCAATGTTCTTCTGTAGCCGACATTCAAAATCGGAAACAACCACCAGAAGAAAATCTTACTGAAGATATTAGCAGTGGGGAAAGGATAGATCTTACGCTCTGAATCCTCGGGAACGGGAACCACTTTGCTCTTGAGCAAGAAACTGAATAGCCTCTTTTGGGGTTTGAGCCCATCGGTTTCTATAGTGTTCTGATCGCTATCCATAATCTTAATGGTTTTGAGTGAAGAACTGAGAAAAAAAAGAGTGGATCAATAAAATTAGTATGCGAGACGGCATGAAAAAATGCAGCGAATTCCTGTCTAAATATATGGCTAAGCTTTAAGTAAGGGCAAGTATCTAATCGCTATCACTGGGGGTTCGTAAAACGTTCCTTTTTGGAGCCGTACCATAATGTAAAATTTTTTCCCGAAGCGCAATCTACAGAGAATATTTTCTGCGCATATCAAGTAGACAGCGATCAATGGGGCAAATTGCTCCGGATGGTGACGTTAACATCTTCAAAGATTACTTGAATTCTGTTTGTAGGATTTAGGGGTAGAAATGGCCCAAATGTGAAAACAGGAGGATACAACCACTGATTGCTTTAAATGTAGAAATTTATGATGATATACGAAATTTTTCGAAGTTTACGTGCGCTTTGGATTCTTTGTAAAAAGGAATACCTACAGGCCGAACTAAACCGAGCTGTAGAACAAATCGGAGCTAATCCGCCAACCCCGATACACAAAAGAAAAGTTCATAATAAGCAAATAGGCGAGTCAAGCCGACTTCCAAATGTTCCATCGGTCACTGTAAAGTCTGGCTCTGATTTCCATGTAAGGTACGATTTTGCAGTATTTCGCGGTTACAGGAGACCGTTGGGTTCTAGTTGGGTTCGGCAGGAGCTCGCTATTCCGACGTGTGACTCAGCTACACGAGGAGTTGACCAAGTATGAAATCTACTGCAGCAGAGTGAATGAGCCACTTCTCTTGAAGAGAAAGATTGTACAAATCAGACAGACTTATGCAGGAGCCTAGGGCATTTTTTGCAAGAGGTCTTCAATTGGTGAATATGGATGAGGAACACCGGAGTATAAAGCACCTGAAGCTCTCAGAGTATACGTGTAGATGAAATCTCCAAGGATTCCATGCTGTCTTTCCAAATTGTTCAACTTCAAACCAACAAGCAAAGCCGTATCTCCTTCCCGTCCTCGGCAAATTCGAAGTAGTCTATGAAGCATTCTAGAATATGAGACCTAATTTTCTTGTTCATACCGAAGTTGTTATATAAAGCCCAGCATTGTGCCAGGCTAGTAAATCTGTTTCTAGGAAACAATATACTCCGAACCACTCTGGGTAGACTGAACCACTGGAATATTGGAGATAGTCTGTTGAAAGAATCCTACTGAAAGAATGCACAATTAGAGTATATGTGCTACTTGCACCCGTACAAGCGAGACAAATTGTGGAAGATTTCATATATGTCCCCACCGTATCTTATCTCAAAATGAGTAAGACTAACTGCCACGTTTTCATACACATATGTAATTTCTCTTCTGCGCCGTTCTTCGAGTGTCGCAACTACTCTTCCCAGGCTGGATCGCAGCTCTACCCCAGACAAAATTTACTATACGACGATTCCAACAATATCCAAAAATACTTGTTCTCTATAGAATAGTGATTTTCAGCCCAAGTCACCATTTTTACCTTGAGGACTGACTAACGGCTGGACCACTACATAAGATAAATATACTTAAACTGTCATATCATAGCAGCCCTCTGATCTGGAGATCTTTAGCCACGTGACTTATCACCCTATCCACAGATTTCAGGTTTTCTGGCTAACATTTGTGATATCATTTTACATTCTTTTTGCAACTTTACAAGAACTCGTCCACCACTATTTTGTAGAACGATTTTAGTGTATTAATATCAACAGTCCTATCGTACATATGGCTGTCGAGCTTTCATCCGCCCAGCGCCGGCGAACCACCGGACTTCTCCGAGGCGCAGATCTCCAGTTCAATGAGTCTTCGTACACTGACACCAACCCTTCTGGCGATGATCATCACCAAGTGTTGATACCGTTACCGGCTTCCGAAACGGAAGAAGTCGAAGCAAACTCCAGCTCAATCCAGTCTTACCACGAGTTTGAGCTAAACCAATCAGAATCCCTCACTTTCTTATACAATCTATTGTATGATGAAAATTCTCATTTATCCAAGGCAGATATACTCAGCATTTTGAACTCCCTCAAAATCCGCGAAGACAACTTGCCATTTTCGATACAATCTTTAGTTAAAACAGACTCACAAGGCGTATCATGGCCGCGGGGTCTCAGAAACAAGTTCTATATGGACAGAGTCAGAGTAGGCAAGGACAACTGGTTCCATAACATCCCTGGCTCTCGCGAGGAAGCCATCAAGGTAAGTAAAGAGTAATGAGGAAAAAAGATCCAAAGAGAAAATAGTGTAAAATGATTGAACTACATGATAGCATCCTTTTGTTGTTTCTTCCGGGAAATTTTCAATATTGAATATCAACTTTGAAAACTGCACTTATTCTCTCATGAAAACAGTTTCATTCATAAATTCATGTTAAGCGATCGTGATTTCTTTTGAAGTTTCCTTAGGACTTCCTTAAAATCAGTCTGTAATCTACTTAATACTAACTTTTTCAGTATCTTTCCAAAACGTCATACAACCTTAACACGGACTTCTTCAAGTTCGACAAGTTCTACAGCAAATTGAAGCTCCACATCACCCATTTTCAGCTTCGGAATCTAATATGTTGTGGCTCGGATATAGCGAATGGCATATACTATCCCCTGAGCTACTACCACGATCACAATCTCCAGACAGTTCAAAACAACTTTTTGAACTCAGGATCGTTTTCACCGCCTTCGAGTGAAGAATACCACACGTTTTTCAAGATAAACAGACTCATGCCTGATAACGGACTCAGCAGAAGATCTCGATCCATGAAGTTGGATTGCCTAATAGATTCACGCGATTTGCCCAAAAACTCCAACAACAGAATATCAACTTTAACTTGCACTAACAAATACTTAGCATGCGGAACATTCGAAGGGGGATTTATACTATCGGATGTTTCAGACTCCGACAACGTGAAAACTGTTGGAGAATACCATTTGACTACAAATAGCGATGGGATAACCAACCATATCATCATCGATGAAAGAAATAGCGAGATCATCGTTTCTTCCAACGATCATAGTTTGCGAGTATTCGATATAAGAACAAGCCAAGTCAGTAAAAACATGGTTGATTTACCATTTGCAATTAACTGTGCTTCTCTTAGTCCGTCTAGCCCCAATGAGTTGTTTGTTACAGGAGATCATCTCAATTCATTCGTCATAGATACGAGGATGAGCCAGTACAACTTTGAAAACGAGAGTCAACAATTTGTGGGCCATTGCGATTACGGATTCAGCTGTGATTGGTCGTCTGCAAATGAAAACCTTTTGTTGACGGGAAACCAAGACTCAACAGTCAGATTGTGGGATAAACGAAATTCAGGCAAGAGTTTATATTGCTGGAGTGGCTCATTAGGTTCATCAGACTGCTATAATGGTGGGCCCGTAAGAAACTGCAAATTTAGTCATAATGGTGAGTACATATCATGGGCTGAGAGCTTGGATCATATTGGAATTATTCAGTTGGAAGATTTGGTAACATCTGCCGAGGAATCTCTCCAGTCTCGTGTACAATCAATCGACTTCATTGGCAAGTGCACGGGATTGAATTTTGCACCAATAGAAGGAGGAAACGGCGAACAATTGATCATAGGAGTCAATGACTGCCCATTGGGAGGAATTTTGAGTTATAAATTGGAAAGCAAGTTGAAGTCGTTGGATTTCGACTTCAGTTTTTAGTTCTACATTGTTACATTAGTTATATACATTTGGGATCAATGAACGGTTGTTCAGCATTATACACTGTAATTAAGGTGACAACCAATTTGAAATTGTTTATGTTAACATTTTTCTACTTCGTTTCCAAGTGCTAACATCAATCAAATTGAAATTAATGAACTTATCAATATTAGTCAATTTCTCCTACCACATATCATCTACATTTTCACTGACTTGAAGTTGACCACCAACCTCATTGATAAGTTCATCTAGATTGGCGATTTTGGAAGTTTCCTTTACCAAAGTCGCTATAACTCTGAGCTTGTTTCTGGCCTTAGCTACAGACTTTTCATAACGTGCTACTTCGTCATCGCCATTAGTAATAGGAATATCTTTGATGAGAGCCTCTAACTGTTTCAAGTGATTAGCGACCAGAGCTGAAGCTTCATAGATTTGAATATTTCGATTCCAATGATCTACCAATCCCTCTATATAGCCCACTATCAAGAAACGCTGAAACCCAGTCTGGTATCCGTATTCTTTTCCTTCCATCTCCTGCTGTCTAGTAGACTGTTCCTGTCCTTCACGGAACCCTTTCTGGTAGTACTCTTCTTCCACATTTAGAACCTCATCCGTGTCTATTCTGATATCGAAGTCATCTCTACGAACGTCCATATCGATTGCATATAAATGTGAAGCAATCGAAGTGGTTAAAATTTGGTAGAATAAATCTAAAGAGTTCAAAATGTTACGGATTAGTTAGACTGAAAATACTGGAGTCGCAATGAGATCTGATTTATGCTAAAAACAGAACTTTTCATTTTTCACTTTTAACCAGCGATGGTACACAAGATAAGGAGTGAAAATATGGGTGACTCCAGAGGAGACGGTCACTCTGACGACGATAAGGAGGACGTGGATGTAGATGTCTTGGGCAACAACAAGCGGTACAAACAGAGGCACCGTCGTGATTTGCGACTTAACTACGATTCTGATTCTTCAGATGAAGACTATGAAAATGAAAAAGAAAAAGAAAAAGTGAACACCGAGAAAGCAAATGGAGAGAAAGAAGATGCTCTGGACGACGACATGTTTGCCAGTGATAACGAAGAGAAGGAGGAACCTGGTAAAGATGTTAAAGATCCAAAAAAACTCCAGTTTCTTGATATTAATGAGTTTGAACGACAGGAAGGAATTGGCCAATTCGATGAAGAAGAACTTCTAGCTACAGATGTGAATTCCGATTCTGAAGAGCCGGAAGAAGATGATCCTGAAGTGGTAGACTACTACAACAACATTGAAAATTACAATGAACAAAATAGTGGAAGGATAAAGAGGAAAGAGCCTAAAATAGAAGCCTTCAATTTACGCGAAGAGGCTCTGGAAGGGCAATTTGACTTGGATGGCAATTATATACGACAGCAAGAGGACACCTATGTCGATGCTGAACAGGAATGGCTCAATGATTACAAGAGGTCAGATGTGCTCAATGCACGAAAAGCTCAAGAACAACGCGAAATAGCGAGGGAAAAGAAACTTGTCGTATCAGCCCAAGAACTAACATCTACTGATAAGTTATTGTCGGATATCGTCGAATGTCTAGAAGCAGCAGAAACGCCCATGGAGGCTTTAGCAAGATTGGCACCGAAAAGGAAGAATAAGAACAAAGTTGAGGAAACAGAGAAGCAGAGAAAAGAATTGGTTATCAGAATCACAGAACTATGTGATAAACTTATCAACGAAAAGAACATTACTGATACTTACGATATGAGTAGAGAGGAGTTCATGAGACTATTCAAACAGGAAACAGGACAAGATTACAAAATATCTGGTAGAGGAACCAAGAGGGCCAGAGAGGATGAACCTGAGAATGAAGTTCTAACAGAAGAAGCATCAGCAGAAAACGAAGAAGAATATGGCGAAAAGATATGGTTATTTCAATGGAATGACGATACCAGTGTCCACGGTCCATTTTCTGCATATGAAATGAATCATTGGAAAGAGACTTATTTCAATAACCAAGTTGTAGTACGTAGACTAAACGAAGAAGAGTTTGTTCCCGTAGAAGCAGTAGAATTTAACGAAACGACATGAATATACTTATGATACATTTAACTAATATACACATTACTTTACACACCCTGTAGATAATCAGTGATAGGAAAATCCAATTCCTGAGCAATTGCTTCAATCGTTGACCAACTGACGTTACACCGCCATCTAACTCTGGCTGCTAGGATGTCTGACGATGCCGACTTACTGATAAGACCCAACGAGAAAAGAGTAGAAATCTGACTGTAGAGGTCTATATTTCTACTTAATGTGAACTTGGAACGCTCTAACTCCTTCTTTTCTTCCCTGGCTACTGGGTCTTCGTGAAAGTTGAGAATTTCTTCGTAGTCCAAAGTGTTTAACGACGAAGCATTGGTTCTGTAGACTACAGACAAAATAGCTAACCATCTCTCAAGATCAAAATACGAGGGAGAAAGCAATCGGGAATCTATATCACTTTTTGACAAATGGCCCCTTTTGGAAGCAGCAGAGCTGGCGCGTTTCTTGTACTTGACGGCCTTGATCTTGGAGAAGTTGTGCATGTCGTCCTTGTGTGAATTGAACGATGCCAAATACGAAGCGATTAAAAGGTACTTGGAGTGGATCGGCAAATCCTGAACTCCATCTTTACCTTCAGACTTTTCTTCTTCATAAATTACTGTATTTCCTTCTCCATATACTCTGACTCTAGAGTTATTAATGACGTTGTCACTTGTCAAGTACTCACTGTTATATCTGAGAACTTTTAAAAACTCCGTGATGGAATAGGTTTCTTCGATTACCGGCTCGATGAACTTATCCCACAATTTGACACAGAAGTCTTTGAGCAACGCTATATCGCACCCAACAAACGAAAAGAACAAATCTACTATAACTTTTGCATACTGTTTCCAGAACTCGTAGCTGGCACTATGCTCGTCCAAGAAGGTCACACCAAAATGACACAACTGGTTCAATTGCAAGATCTGTGTTGCTTCAGCTTCAGTATATGGTCTGAAATAAATATGCGGTACAGACAAGGTAGCGATTTCTTTAGGGTCGTCGCCAGTGGTAATGAAAATTATAGATAAACTAGTAATGTTAATCTGCTCTCTAAGCCGTATCAAACCAGCATAGATCTCATGAACTGGCTCCATACACTGATCAAAACGATCCAAAACCAAGACATGTCTCTCCGAATACTCTGATTCTTCATAAAATTGCTGCAAGCCTGTAATGAAACTGTAGAGAGAATCACCTATCCGATTTTTCAGTTCTTCGCCATAGCTACTAAGAGGAACTCCGCTATCTCTTGCGAGGCCACGAATACATCGCTGATACATGATTCTTCTCGTAATGCATTCATCGCATCTAACTATGGTATGCTTAACCCCTAATGCTTGCAAATACTTTGTTACAGTAGTTGTCTTGCCTATAGCTTTATAGCCATGAACAATCAACGAGGGTGCCAGGATATCAGCTCCTTCAGCCACAAAGCTGGTTAGCAAATCAATCTCGTCATCTCGGAATAAAACCTCTTTCCTGAGACTGTCAAATCTATCCTCAATGTCCAGCATGGCGTAAAAATGAAATGTTCAAAGTTGAAAGAAAAATTAGTTGAACTCAAGTTACATCTGTATTTTGGTGTTAAAATTCGCGCTTCCATTCCATTGCAGAAGTGATCTGTTAAAGTTGATTTGGTTGCGAACTACTCCTAATGGATATTTATAAGGTACGCAAATGCCTTTTTCTCCAGTAATGTGCCAATTGCTTAGAGGGAAACTCATCTGAGGCCTTATACGCTACTACGCAACCGTATCGTTTGAAATATTTCTTCTATTAATGCTATTATACTGTTGTATTACACAAAACATGCCTTAGGCTGCTTCTTCTATTAATCCTTTCAAAAGCTGGAACTTGTATGAATTTGCAATATTGGTAAAAACATGCAACTTTTTCTCGACTTCAGAATAACTGATAGTCTCCTCCCATTTTCCAGAACACTTGCAGAACAAACTCAAGTTGCCGACTCTAACCGAATTACACTTTGCACACTTGAAATCCTGACTGTAGAACTTGGTAATGAGCTTAGTGTACTGTGTGATTGCCTCTTCTTCCATAGAAACACGATTGTATGGTCTGTGACAATTGGAACAATTCCAGAGATCCTTTTCTGAGTCTCTACAGAAATCCACGTCTCTGATGAAGTTACAATAGTCACAGATAATATGAGGGATCTTCAATGTAGTGCTTGGGTTCCTAAAACTAGCTTCATTACTGAACTCCTTGACATCAAAGATCGACAACAATTCCTTTCTCAATACTCTGACCTCAATGGTTCTTTTCTTGGACAACCCGAATACAGCACATAAAAATTTGACCAACTCCAATGCTGGATTCTTCATGTGTAAATGCGAACCTGGCAATTTAGGGAACTCATACTCCTGTGAGAATTCAGGATTGAGGATGGCTTCGTTTTGACGGTGATAGATCTTCTCGATTCTTTTTTGCAATGACTTTCGGAACACCTCAAACACACCATTAAAGATATCTTCCTCTTCTTCTTCTTTGGCTTCGAGTTTTCTCTGGCCCTTGAGAATATGAACTATTTGTGTAACACGAGGCGTTCCTGATTGAGTATTACCAGTTAATTTGTCGTTCTTGAATTTAGTGAGAGCATCCAAAAAGACAACAATCCAATCCTCAAACTCGTCTCTGAAAATAACTGGCAAGAATTGTTTGATTTGCCAGCTGTTGACAGGCACCAAGTCTTGTATATCATCATCTGTGATTTGCTTGCAACATCTGCCACCAAAGTTGTACTCATCCATCCATACCAAAATATCCCAATACTTGATGATGTTCAAATCCAAAAAATTGAACAAAGGCTTCGATCTAGCAGCTTTTAGAATGTATTGACCAAATGCATACGAATTCTCAACAGAAACCTTAGTAGTTTGAATGATTAACTTGTTTCTATTAGCAAAGACAACTTGGGAATTCATTCTCTTGAATTCACCAATCAACTGTAACAATGCCTTAGTTGTTAAATTATGTATATGGTAATGCAAGGAATAATCATATAGGAACGAGTCTTTTCTCTGCACCCAAGTAACCAAGCTGTTCATCATTGAATCAGCATTGATGTTGTTCTTCAATGCATCGTCCCACCACTCCTTGACCATACCTCTCAAAATGGACAACGCAGGCGAAGAAAAGGAATCCTCCGCAATAGTCGATGCTCCATTATTCTTGTCAAATACAACCCCATCATCAGCTAGATCTGAACCTTCAGCCTCATTAATAAGAGAACTTGTAAGAAAGGTGTTGATAGTCAAATTTCCAATCTCTACTTCGAGACAAGCTGTCTCATAAATCTCAGGGTTATTGATTGTTGGAAAGTTAAGATTTTCATAATCAGGAGCCCTATCAAGTTCAAATCCTCCATGATCTGGTAATGGATTGGCAGACCACCAGAGAACAATATTGTTCTGACTTAATCTTCTTGCATATTCAATATCTATTAAATAACCAACGTTTTCGATTTGTAAATTGCACAAAGGAACATTACCATACTTTGCAAGGGCTACTAAATTCTTGATCCAATTTGCCAAAACGAAATAGTGATTGATAACTCTCATTGAAATCAAGGATTGCCATCCAACTGCTGGTAGAGCCAACTCACTAACATTCATTCTAACAACAGGGAAATCAGATGTAGAACTCAATAGATTAAGAACCTTGGACGAGTATGGAGATTGAACAGCAAACAACGCCTTGTTACTTCTTGAAGCGTGCAATTTTCCAATTGCACCATTCAACTTCTTGAATAACTTAGAACTGTCATTGTAGTAATGAGTTTCAAAGTTCATATTATCAGGATATTGAAGGATGTTGTACAACTTCCCTAATCTGTCCTTCTTAGTTTCGTAGATTTCTCTGTATATCTTGTCGATGTTGGGTGGTAACTCCTGAGCTCCAGCGGAAGGTTTCAATATGTACATTTCTGCAGTTGCTTCCCACGATTTAAAGACTGTGAAGAACTCGTAACTGTTTGTCACGATATGTAACATGTAGACAATGTCCATTTCAAATCGTTTCAAATATTCAGCGCCTTCAACTCTATTCAAATCTTTAACCTGGAAACCATTCTTGAGACCTTTTCCCAACGATCCTACTCTTGTATCATCGAACTTTACAACGTTTCCCAAATCAATGATAGCTCTTTCGACGGAATTAATTTGTGTTTCGTAGAGACCAAGAATATTAGAATCTTGAAGAGGACTTTCTACGTCAGTGATTTCTTCATTGAATCTGCTTTCTGACATTATTAGTTTGTATAAGTTCGAACCATCGTGTCCATTAGGTAAGATCGAGTTGGACTTTTCAATTTCACATCCACTGATTTGCTTTCTGGGTTGAAGTTCGGATTTATATGCTGCGTATATCTTCTTCGGAATATGGAAAGTAAAGGTGTGAATCTTACCAACAGCCAGAATAAGTACCTTGACTTCGCCCGGCTTGCTAGGGTCAGCCTTGTATTCCAAAATTTCCCAATTCGATCCTGCTACATTTTCTGCCTGTTTACGGATCATACCACCTACTGTCGATCTATGAGACGATTCAGAATTCAGACCAAAGATCTTTTTTCTTCTCTCTCTGTTGCCAGCTTGCACTTTCCACTTGGCCTTTTGGTATTGTAAGAAGCCCTCGTAGTCATCTATCATGGAAGGACAAGGTGCGTTCAAAATGGCACTATTACGTTCGTCTTCTTCAGCTTCTTCAATTGCATTTCTAGCAGCTCGTCTTTTTCTTGAGACAACCTTTCCGATTCTTGACTTGGGTGCTCCAACAGTATCTATATCGCCAAAGTCCTCTATATCCTTGATCTCTTTAATTTCCTTGACCTGCTTCTCCATTACTTCCTTTTTGTTGGCTAGACCAAAAAATGTAGAAATCGAACTTTGTTGTCTAGAATCTTCCTTGGTGTGTATCTTTTTCTGCAACCAATCTGGATGTGCAACTCTGGGTACTGGGTTCTTCACATCTTGCAATGCTGCCGGAATCGTGATAATTTTTTGGACCACTGAAGACAAACGCTCATTGTAATAACCCCAGTCTATCACATCTCTAGGACCAAACTTCTCAAGAGAAGGATCCTTTAACCATTTCTTTAGGAAAAACTCCTTCTTGTCTGAGGAGAAAATAGACACTGGAACAGCTCTTTCTGTCACAGGAGCACCAATTGGCTTCGCGCTGATAATGTACTTGGTAGCTAAACCAGCGTCCTTGACCATTTCTTCGCCGAGGAACTCTCCCAATCTCTTGGCAGTAGTGATAGATGTCGACTTTTGGTCTCCGTATTCTTCCAAGCTTTTGGACATACTTCTGTTTTCACAAATAAGTTCGATTAAATCTTCATCTTCAAGCATTCCTCCTTTTGTATCCAATACATCCAACCAGTTATTGGCAACAGTAGCAACTGCCTGATAACATTGTTCTAATGTAGATCCTTCCAAGAACAATTTGAAAATGTCAGATTGGAAGTTCTTGATAAGTTGCAACTCTCCTCTTCTCTTCAATTCAAACCCCTTTAATTCAGCGAGAGAACCATCATCGTTGAATACAGCATATCTTTTCTTCAACCCCTTACCTTCTTCTTTAGAAGTAGGCAAGATCATAGCCTTATACGGACCATCCACTTCAAAGAAAATGGAGTTATCAGATCTAGTCTTGTATTTGAAAGTGGCTGGATCCACTAAATCTTGGTATTGGTGATTAGTAAATTGTTCATGAACTAAGTAGTTCAACATGGAACAGGGATATTCAAGAAAAATCTTCTTACCATCTTTGCATTTCAAATAGTAATTTTCTGGGAAAGATTTGGGCAACATGCACCAAATACCATCGGTATCTAGTTCCAAGGGTCTTCCAATTCTTTCGACTAAAGTTCTAGCCATTTGAATGATGGTGGCACCAGTCAAACATGTCACACCAGCCATTTCCATAGAGTACCAACGGGAGCCTTTTCTCATAACATACCCGTAGAACGAGTTCAAAATAACCTTATGAGCCAATTGCAAAGAATCATACAAAACTACCATTTTCTTTGCTTCGTCTCTGGCAATTGAATCATGTTTATCAATCTTAGACACCTTACCTTTCCAAACCTTGGCCAAGCCTTTGAACTCATAACGACGGTCTCTGAAAGAAATAACAGTGTTCACATAGAAAGGATTTTCTCGTTGGCAGATAATAGCTTCTCTATTAACTACTTTCGATTTCTTAACTCTATGGTACACTTTTCTAGAATAATCACTGATTCTCTTCTTGATCAAGGTTGCTTGTTCTGTATAGGATAGCTCGTCAAACGACCTCTCAGGAAGCCAAGGTCTTGAAGCTGGAAATGTTTCATTCTGTAAAGTTCGCTTTATCATATTGTATTCGTTCATTTCGGCCGGGAAATACTCGCCTCTCCATGACCAAGGAAGTCTTCTATCACAGTTCTTGCCTGGTCTGTTGAAATCACAGGCTGCACAGTCCTCTTCTGATTTCATGGAATCCGGTTGTAGTCTATTAGAGGTCATGATATTAGGATACATCGAAGCAACATCCACATGATAGATCAAGGGTTCTTCCTTCCTTTTCGGAGTTTCTTTCAATGCTAATAATTTCGACTTGATATCGTTGTAAACCTCGTCAAAGTTGGTGATTTGTTCCATCTTCTTGTTGTTTTCTACCTCAATACAGAATTTGATTGAGCTATGCAAGTTATGAAGTAACTCATCTATGGCTGTTGGATCTACCTTAAAGCTATAGGGAATATCACTCCTAAAAACTCCTGCTTCCAATGACTCTACATGACCTCCTACGTAAGTTTCAGATTCTAGCAAATGCCCATCGTAAAACCGCTCAATTGGATCGGAATGCTTGTTCGGAAGCAAAATACCATTTTCATAGGCTTGAACCGACAACAACATCTCACACAACGTACCTGTACCCTTTCTTAAAACTTCATCTGGATTCAAAGGAATAATCGTACACAAGGAAAAGATGAACGGATGGACATACTTGAAGTACAAGTAGTAAGTGGCAACAGCATCAGAAACCGAGTATTCTGATAGTAACTGTGGGTGCTCGTAAGCGTATGGCGTCATTAGTTCTGGATCCAACTCCGTAGGATTATAACCCAACTTTGCTGTTGTCACAGCTTTCAAACCTTGAGACCCTTGTGGCAAATATGAGTCTCTTTTGACCCATCTGAAACAGTCCATATGAACACAGTACTTGGACTTATACTCGCCTTCATTATCTTTTGCGAATCCAATTTCATCAAACATGTCCAAGTCGTGGAATCTGGATCTATTTTCTACAAAGGGCCAATCGAAGAAATCTCCGTTAAATGTTGCTATTACCGTTGGTTTAGCTTCCCTTATATGTTCGTAGAATCTCATTAAGACGTGTTTTTCATCCGGTTCGTTAAAAATCGTAAACATCCCAGGGTATTCTGGCTTCGGCGTATACTCGAAATCTTCAATGTCTTCGGAGATTATCTCTCTGTTAGTGATCAAGAAACCATCTCCATCTATCATATACGAGATCATCATGATTTGGTCAATTTTGGCATCTGGAAACTTCAAAGGAGCCTTTGTCGTTTCGATATCGAAAGCCAACACTACGGGATCAGCAAATGCGATCTTTTCCTTATCTTCAACTAAGGTTACTTGTGAATGCTTGACATACACATCATACCATTTACCAACTCTGACGTTGATATCAATAGATACTCGAACATGGTATGGCATGTCATACTCTCTCATGTCGCCTATCAAAGTAGCTGGATCAGCTATAGAATCATTAAAATCTGAGCTGTTGCTTTTGCCATTGGTGAAGTTCATCACATTGTAAATATCTCGGGAGCCCTTCTTAGCCTGGTTGTCCTTGATGATAGGAGAAAGTAACCTTCTAGCGGCTAACAAGTCCTGGACATTGTGAAACGTCAACTTAATCAAGTTCTTCTGGAGCCCTACCAAGTGGTTGGGAAGGGCAAGGTCCTCTTTGATAACTCGGGACAAGTTCTTGACATGGCATTCCTCCAAAAACTTCTTCAACCATTCCTCCACTTCCGACTCGTGTCCGGGAATGAGGTCTAGAAAGAAATACGGATCAAACTGTAGCGTTGCTTTGAACGAACCACCTTCTTCATCTAAGAAATAGTAGTCTACACCAGAGTACCCTGTGAGATACTCATCACTGGGAATGGTGGTAGCATGCATATTCACCAACCAGCCTTTTCGCGGTTTCATCCCATCGGCTTCGCCATGTTCGATACGTGAAAACCCCATCATCGAATCCAACGAGTCTATTCGAGCAACCAACTCCTTTTTGGTGATGGAGTCGTTGAGCATGGGGTTGTTTGCTATATACGGATCGATGGTTTTTGCATCTTGTCTCGGCTGACGGTTGCGGAACTCCGAATTGACCTTGTTCTTGACAAACCGGGCCGATGTCAGTCCCTTAAAACTGTTTCTTCCTCGTGAAGACATCCTGTTTTATGTTGTGACCCTGAATCTGCTGTGCCGTACTAGTGGTAAATTCGTGAATTTCGTTAACTATGGGAAAATGCAAGGAAAACGAGGGAAATCAATGAAAAATCGGACTTCTGTATCCACAAAAAAGCCAACAACTTTTCAAAGTATAGATAGAGCGCGGCGAATACCTCTGCCAGCTTTTAACCCCTCAAAATAAACCGTATGGTTGCAATGCCAGATGTTGCTTATCAACTAGCTAGAAATAGTGTATTCAGATCTGGCTCTTCGTTTGAGATGAAACGCGTCCGACGCGTAGAGAAAAAAGACTTCATAAATCACGTGCGCAGAAAATGCCATAACCAACCAGAGCTATTGGCTACAAGAAGATGACAGTATGTGGAACTAGATTGCTGGATGTACAAGATGAGGCAAATGTTGTGGATATGTACAGCTCTAGCGAGCAAAGTGGTAGACGAAAATGATTTCTATTAAGGTTTTTATATTATAAATATTTATTCATCTATATACTAAACAAGACCATGAATAGTAGTTAATGTGTTGCAATGATCTGGTTGTTTTCGAAAAATCTTCTACCGACTCATGTACAAGATGATAAGTCCCTGGACAATTACCGAGTAGACAAACAAGAACTGCACTCTAATTCTCCTCTGATTCACGGTGACACTGTTCGCAGTGGCACTGGAATTGGGTAACACTAAGAACTTCAACGATCTCATCAAGAACACAGCCAAATTGATGGTCAATACAATAACTACAGGGAAGTAGGAAACCCAGCCGTTTCCCACAAGGTGTTTCCAGCACAACAATACGATGATTACTACGTACTTGTAACTGGAAAATGCGACAAGGTCCCACATTGACGATTGCGAGCAATTCAATAAGTACAAGCCGATCTTAAAGAAGGCGATGTCTACAACAGAGAAGGCAAGCGTCTGCGAAGCCAAGTAGCCAAACAACTTGGGATGGAACTTCTCGTTCAATCCCTGGAAAGCAGCCCAGAGCAAAATGTACGTTACAAACGACATCAACGGAATATACAAGTCTGGGGCGTTCACGTCGTGACTTGGTGGAGCATACAGAGTTTGGCCGTTTGCTGTAGGGTCCCCGGTAGCTTCCTGGCTGGTTAAACGGTTCCAGTTTTTGTTTCTGTATGGAAATAGCACGAGCAAGATCTTACGGGTTACATAGGAGTTACTGACCTGGAAGTAGTATTTGAGGTCGGATGTTCCTGGAATGAATGAACCAAAGTTCTGTTGCAAGTACTGGTTGGAAGATTCGAATCCACTGCGCGCAAACTGAGAAGCAAGTGAAGTAGCCGGATCATTGAAAAAGTTAGCGTAGACGTTTGGGTTGGCAGCTCCTGCCGCAGGAGGTTGGTTATGTTGGTGTTGTTGGTTTTGTAAGCCAAACTGGTTTTGCTGGAAGGCAGGGTGTTGGGGCTGGGGATATTGCAAGTTGGGTGGTTGTTGTTGTAATCCTGATCTTTGCTGAGCCTGATACTGGTACTGGTTCTGTTGGGGCAGATTCTGCTGCAAATCAGCAGCGGCGTTTCCGTACGGATTGTACATTTGAATATTGAGGCCTTGAAGGATGGTTGGGAAGGAAGAATAAAACCAAAAAGAAAAAAGAAGTGGTTGATTGTAATTATACTGTCAACATTATTCTAGAATTCCATACATTTTTGTGCGTGAAAAAAGATTTACAGGGACACTTAGTGAGACGACTGAAAAATAGCGAGAAGAGAGTGAGAAGTGTACTGAATGAAGAGATCCCATTTAACTGGCCAGAAGGACCTAGAATTTTCGAAGTACACAATATTTCGAAGCGCAAACCATATTTCAAGCTAATACTGACTGTTTTATTTCGGAGACTTTAACTTTTCTAGTTCAGTTATTCTATATTGTTTTCTTCCCTCACTACTCTCGCTAGAGATCCGCCCCTTACCGTTCCCTGCTCTCGCTAAGTTCTCTCCCTGTGCCAACCAATTCTCACATTCCGCCTGTGCACGGTTGGCTTCTACACCAGTGCCTGTTCCATAGTATCCCATTCACCACACAATTCAACACACTCACTTTCTTCTCTGAATTCAGGTGAAGATCCACAGTATATTTTATCAACAATCGCAAATTCAATTGACACAACGTCCGAACCAGTTGTTCATTTTTGTCTCATAAAATCCTTATCAATTCAGACTGGCTATCCCACTTAGCTATCATTTTTCAGCCATCGCAGTATACTATCTAATACATCGATTATTCAATTTAGCTAATCAAATTGGCTATTTTTAATTGATCCTGTTCAAATTCTATTCCAATTACATCTATATTTAAGTCATGGTGGTTGGCAAGGTCCTTGTAGTCTCCAACCGACTTCCAGTCACCATCAAACGTTCTGGCTCCGGCTCCTACGATTATTCAATGTCTTCCGGAGGTCTAGTTACCGCACTTCAAGGGTTGAAGAAGTCAACAGAATTCCAGTGGCTAGGCTGGCCTGGTTTGGAAGTACCTACGGACGAACAGGAGAGAGTCAATTCCGACTTGAAGTCGAAGTTTAACTGTACAGCCATCTATTTAAGTGATGTTATAGCTGACTTGCACTATAACGGCTTCTCCAATTCGATCCTTTGGCCGCTTTTCCATTACCATCCAGGTGAAATGAACTTTGACGAAAATGCCTGGGCGGCTTATATCGAAGCCAACCGCCAGTTTGCCATAGAAATAGCTGGCCAGGTTAATGACAACGATATGGTATGGGTTCACGATTACCACTTGATGCTCTTGCCTCAAATGTTGCGTGAAGAAATCGGCAACAGAAAGAAGAATATCCGTATCGGCTTCTTCTTGCACACGCCATTTCCTTCCTCAGAAATATATAGAATCTTGCCGGTAAGAAAAGAGATCTTGGAAGGTGTTTTGAGCTGTGACTTAATCGGCTTCCACACCTACGACTATGCCAGACACTTCTTGTCTTCAGTATCGCGTATTGTTGCCGACGTGACCACTTTACCCAACGGAATTGAGTTCCAGGGAAGGTCTATCAGTATTGGAGCTTTTCCCATTGGTATTGACGTTGACAAGTTTACCGAGGGTTTGACCAAACAGTCGGTTATCGACAGAATCAAGCAGTTGAAGTCTCGCTTTGGCGACACCAAGATTATTGTGGGGGTGGATCGCTTGGATTACATCAAGGGTGTCCCCCAGAAACTCCACGCATTCGAGGTTTTTTTAGAAGAAAACCCGGAATGGATTGGCAAAGTAGTCTTGGTCCAAGTTGCAGTGCCTTCTAGAGGCGACGTAGAGGAATACCAGTCACTTAGAGCTACCGTAAATGAATTGGTAGGTAGGATAAATGGGAAGTTTGGAACCGTGGAATTTGTTCCTATCCATTATATGCATAAGTCCGTGCCTTTTGATGAGTTGATAAGCTTGTACCGTGTGTCTGACGTCTGTCTTGTCAGTTCAACAAGAGACGGAATGAACTTGGTGTCTTACGAATATATCGCTTGCCAACAGGAAAATAACGGAGTATTGATATTGTCTGAGTTCGCTGGTGCTGCCCAATCGTTGAATGGAGCTATAATTGTCAATCCATGGAATACAGAAGACTTGAGTATTTCTATCAAGGAAAGCTTGACGTTACCAGAAGAAAAGAAAGCTATTAACTTTAACAAGCTCTTCACTTATATCTCCAAGTATACGTCCGGCTTCTGGGGTGAAAGCTTCGTCAAAGAATTGTACAAATGCACATCTTGATGCATAGGTATTTTGTCTATGCTATCTTAGTTTATAAATCTGTTGTATTTTGTTGAATTTATAGTATTTTATAACTTATATCTACAGTGTTTGTGTATTTGTAAATGCTAATGTCCGTTTTACATTCCCTATGGTTACGTAAAGAAATAAATAATTCGAGGTCAACTCTACTCTACATCATTGAACGGTATGGGTTCCACATTACCCAACTTCAAGAAGGTATGTGAAGCAAGATTGGCCTTTGTCAATGGAGTGAATTGACTGCTACCGTTGTTTTCTTTGCTACCTTCGTTATCGTCTTTGTCGTGGTCCGAGCTTTCAATATGTAGTCTCGCATGCTGTGGTATTTTATAAGAAAGAGTCGATCTTGTTGAATGAGCAGGGGGCAAGTCTGCCGTGATGACTTGTGGTTTTATGCCTAGTTTTGACAAAAGAGTGTTGTTCCCAAGTACATAAGAGGAAGCAGACATTGTTGGATGTCTGTTGATGGCTTGTGGGAGAATAGTGGTGTTGGAATACAATGAGATGTTGGGCAAATTGTTGTTATGACTAAGAAAGTGTTTGGGTGTGTTTGAAGCAGTTTCCGTCTTATTTAGAGCATCTGTAGCAGGTGGAGTAGTTTCCTTCTTTATCTCGTTGTCGTTTGTCTCCGATTCTTTTTCTCGTTCCTGGTAATGAGAAACGTCCTCTTCAAAGTTCTTAGCCGAGTTGAATGCTGACATCAAATAGGGCAATTCATCGCTAATAGACTTAGGAAACAAGCCTGAAATCGACTGCGAAGAGAACGAGTCTCTCCTGTGTATCAGACTATGTTCATCGCCAGCTTTCGTTATAGAATGAACTAATGGTGTATTTGAAGGAGTATAGAAAGAGACACCCTCAAAATCTCCGTACTCGTCGTATTCCTCGTCAGAAGCAAGATTACGTGGAGTTCCTCTAGAACTTCCTTGGCTCAGCAGGGTCTGATGGTTTTGGCTACGTTGCAAGTGGTGAGGTTCCTTAAGAGTGGTATAGTAGTCTGACTTGCTACTATTCCCGTCAGTATCGTAGCTTCCACCTTGAACGACAAGGTCTTTAATTCGCTCCAATTTGAACGTTTCAAACATCTTCTCCATATCATTTATGAGAGCCAAACACTCGTACTTGGATTCATTGTCCTCGTCGTCAATAGCCTGGTTCAATTGTTTCAACAAGTTGATAATGAATGATTTGTAGCTGATAACAGTTGTGTCTTCCCTCCCTTGATCTAACATGTCTTCAAGCTCTTTGCCAATTAACATCAATGTAGCTTTCAGATAAGAAACGGTAAGTTTGTCAACGACTTCATTTTTGAGCTTGATGTTCCTTAGTACAAGGGAAGCCAACAACGTTCCACTATCTGAAATATAATCTGCCGCAGACAAGGTCCTTGCCGCCTTTGTAATGAAATCGATGTCGTTCGATATCTTGTTCACCTTCTTGTTCAACTCCCTGCAAGTAGCCATGACTTTCTCTGCGATGCCAACATTAAAGTCTTTCATTTTCAAGTCCTCTATCTCAAAATGGCCGTCGCTATTAAAATCAAGCGACAAAAACTCCCAGCTTCTGAATATAAGATTTGTCTTCTCCAATGTCTGGAGTATGCTGAAGGTGGACTGACACAATCGGCTCACCTTACGTTCAGCTATTGGAAAACCTCCTATGAGTCTTATCACTGAGTTGTGTTTTTCTTTATCACGATTGAGGTTAGGGTCTCGTACAAGACGAAGAATTGGATCTTCATACACTTCTTGGATTTCTGTCATTGAAAAATGAGTGTACTAGTGGTGAAGTCGTATTATGAAAAAGTTGAAAATTAGTAGCACAGCAAACAAATGCTTGACTATGGAGTATGAGCCTTAACTGAAGGGAGAGCTGGCGAAGCAGCTGGATTTCGAAATGAATGTCTATATACGTCCTCAAACGTCTCTGATGCTGTTGCCTATAAGTCTTTGGTCGGCTCGAGTGTGGACGGGCTGACTGTGTTTGAGCAGCCGTGATATCCGGGCTGTAGTATCGTTTTACAACCGATCGTATGCGATACCTTACGGCTGAAAATGCTGGAAAATGCTGTAAAAAATTAGTGAAGATTGCAAATTGAAGAAAAGAAACACGAATTCTTTCTCGGTCGCTGTTGAAGTTTGACAAGAAAAGAACTCACGTGCAATAAACGACACTATTAGAAACGACTATGGAGCTCTTTGAAGCCCCCTAGAAAACAATTGGCCTATTTTTCAAGTCCCTTTCCAAACCAATGATGGGATGATTAAATCGAAAATTGTTATCGAATGTTTTTTCGGCTGCGGTACCCTCCTGCAGGTGGTAAATGAGACGTGCGTATTTGCGCTATGTACTGTGTGCAGCGCAAACACCAAAATAGCAGACTGGTTGCAAGATAACCAGAATGATTTGCTTTACTGCTCTTGAAGGGCAGGTAGGCATTTTGAATCCACTTTGAAACGTACATTATCGGTTATCTAAGAAGCCTTGAATATTAAAATAGTATACAATTTGAATTAAATACATGAGAGTCTTTGCAGGTGACTACAGGCGCCATTGGTCAGTCAAATGTCCGATTGTAACGGTGGTGGTTAATGTCTCATAGCTGTATGTTAATCTTGCTGTCGAGTTTAGAATTTCACAGATACATTAGTAGATAAATGTGTGATATCATCAAAGTTGTCCTGTAAGGTACAACTTATCCCTCAATATTGTCCTGTAAAATGATTTTAGACAGCTTGCGCTTGCCTTGTACTTGCCTTGCACTTGCCTTCCACAAGTGTGCAAGTGTTCTGGTCCATAGTTATAGTTGTATCATATAAGCTCCTTTTGCTGTTGTGAATACGCCTTCTCCAAAAATTCTATGGTCTCAGTGAGACTATCCAACTCTGCCTTTCTAGACGGTATGGCCCTCTTAAGCTCGTTGAGCATATGGATATGTGATTCGTAGTCCTTGACAAACTCGTCTATATGGGGCAATATTCGTTCTAGTTCTGCTATATTATCCTCTTCTTCTGTCTGCGCAGTCTTTTCAAGATCTTCAAGTATGGCAGAAACTTCTTTGTCTGTATTGGATACCAATTCTACGTACATCTGTTTAGCCTTCGCTGGAAGCTCACGGCGGAGTGTAGTCACTTCTATGGTCTCCTGTTCCACCTTCAACAAGATGTCACGAAGACGGGCATTTGTTTCTAAATCGAATGGTTCTACGGTTTCACGAGCTTTGAGCGAAAGAATGTCAGACATGGGCGTTTTGGAAATGTCCATATCGTTCCCGTCCACTATAAATCCGGATTTGGCCATGTCAAAGGCTCCTAATAGAAACTCCTCTAGCACACTGGCGACTTTGATTTTGAGAGGATCGTTGTTGGAAGTCGGGAGATGGAGATCGAGCTTAGATGTCGTTTTGCTGGCGATTTGGCTGTAGACATATTTCAACTCTTGTTTGGATAGATTAAGTTTCTCGTAGTCGGTCAGATTCATATTGACAAGAGAGAGTATGATGAACCAGTCAGGATAGTATTGTGTATGGTTATGTATTCAAATGTGCTCTGTTTGATTGTAGATTATTCTTTTGTTAGGTAATGTTTACAAAGAAAGTACAAGAATGTCGCGCTCAAAAGAAACAGTAAAGATAAAGTATGCGGGAGTGGACTGCGAAAAAAGCGATTGCGAAAGATATCTACCAAAGAGTACATTAATGCTACATAATTCAGACTGGTTATCTATTTGTATATACGGATATTGAAGGTATGTAACGTGTCACTTACTAATATGAAATCAAGAAAAAGAGAAAAGCAGAAAAAGTACATTTCCAGCAATATACAAAGTTAAGAATGGCTGCGAATGGAATTGGAATCACTGTTTGTTCAAGAACTCTTTCAAATTCAACAATTTCTCTCCAGCAATGGTTTAATGGATTACAAGTCAGTACACAAGAGAGGTAGCAGAAGTTTCCTGGAAGTTTATTTTAGACCTCTTAGATGCTATTGCTTTCGTTATCATTATCGGAAATCTACTTCTTGCCACGTGACTAGAACTGCTCCACTACTCTATAAATGCTACAGCTAACAAATTATTATTCTAATTTCGCACGACATTTATGAATATTCCACGACATTTTCCTCAACACCATTTCATTCTCAACTTCAAGATAACAGACTCTTCTTCCTATCTAATCCAATTGTTATCCCTATTACAACTAAAAGCGCAGATATAATGTCTGGAATAACAGGAGACGCATATGCGCCTGCGTTTGCGCCCTTCCTAGGATTTGCCGGATGTGCAGCTGCCATGGTTTTGTCATGTGCTGGAGCTGCCATCGGAACAGCCAAGTCAGGAGTTGGGATCGCTGGTATCGGGACGTTCAAGCCAGAATTAATTATGAAGTCCTTGATTCCCGTTGTCATGTCGGGTATTTTATCTGTTTACGGTTTGGTAGTTGCAGTATTGATCGCTGGTGGTTTGGCTCCCACAGAGACTTACTCTCTTTTCAATGGCATTATGCACTTGGCCTGCGGATTATCAGTAGGATTTGCTTGTTTATCGTCAGGATACGCCATTGGCATAGTCGGAGACGAGGGAGTGAGACAGTTTATGCACCAGCCCAAGTTGTTTGTAGGAATCGTGTTGATTTTGATTTTTGCCGAAGTCTTGGGATTATACGGCATGATCATCGCCTTGATCTTGAACACTAAGGGAAGTGGTTAGAGGAAACAATAAATAAGTTCATGATGTCATATTACAAATAACAGCTTTTGTTGTTATTGTATGTATCATGTCTGATTTTACATTCTGCCTCAATTATCATTTTCTGAATACACTTTACTTCATTATATCTACGATGCATTACATGGCATTACTACTTCTAGTACTTATATATATTTTCAATAAAATACTTCGTCACGTACAGTAACAAAGTCCTAATAATACATCATCTAATCGGTCTCCATCTTGTCTTCATCTACAACAATAGGAGTAGCACCGTTGCCATTGGCGGAAGACTCATCTTTCTGGCCAATGGTAACATTACCAGAATTGTCAATGAATTGATTTGGGAACTCCTCCAAGTATTGTACGGATCTGTCAGCATCCAAAAACAACATGTATGCTCTCTTGATATCTGGAAGTTCAACAGATGTGCTTCTTCTCTTCAATGCAATCTGTTGGGAAACTGAAATCAAGTTAGAGGCATATCTCAAACTTGTTTCTTGACCAATCTTGGTCAACAATGCCAAAGCATCGGGCGTCAATTCTACTTCTTCTTCGTTGGCTCTTATAGAAAGAATGGTTCTGATCTCGTCAGCACTATACGATGAAGTGTGGATGATGATAGATCTGTCCAACAAATCTACAGGCAAGCCATGAGGGGACTTATAATTAGTACCACGGGTTCTGGTGATGCCTCGGTTTGTGGCCATGATAACAATGGGTGCAAAATCGTCCTCCAATGCTCGGTTAATGAACGAAAAGCACTCAATATCCAACATGTGAACTTCATCAATGAATAAAACACCAGGCACGATTTCAGCCTTACCTTCTTCCTTCCATTCGGCGACTTTGGTGTTGATTTGGTCACGAACTTCAGAGCGGATCTCACCAGTGTCACCCGAGAACAAGGCAAGGAACCCCTGCTGTCTCGAATTTATAACGTCTATCTCGTGCAACGAAACAGTATGGACAACTTCCTTTCTCTTCTGCAACTCACCTTCGGGACATTGGACAAACTTGGTTTCTGGACCCATAGCATCGTAATCTCTGGCCCTGGTGAATGATTTACCTAACTTTGTGATTTTACCACTAGCTTTGTCGATGGAAATAACATCTCCAGCTAATACCTTTTCCTTAGTTAAGCCTTCAATCATCTTGTTACCCAACTCATAAATGGTCTCCATATCTGCGGTCTTGATGGTCAACTTTCCTTGTTTGTGACCACCGGTAATTGATCTGTCGATTTGGATCTCGACGACTTCACCTTCGATTATTTCTGTTTCTTCTTTGATCTTGATACCAATAGATTTACGGAAAGCTTGTATCAATGATTCAGTCTTGGATAATTCTAAAGAAAAGACTTCAGAACCGGCAATTGCTGTAAATGGAACATCCGTGCCTAAGCTCTGCGACAAACCCATGGCAATGGCAGTCTTACCAGTTGATGGAGGCCCAGCAATAAGCACAGCACGGCCAGCAATCTTGCCAGCCTGAATCATCTTTAAAATCACTCCAGCTGCTTTTCTAGCTTTCAATTGTCCAACCATCCCTTCAGCCGATTCTTTAGGCTTCAAATTCTCGTCCAAACCAAGACCCGAAATATGAGAGTGGGCAGCTATAAGAGATAACCCAGACAAGTCCTTGGTCTGTACTTTGGTTGTAATAGTAGGTGTCGATGCCTATAAATAAGAAGTTAGTAGCCATTCAGAATTCAAAGTCCGCAGACCATTTGAAGATATACTCGTGGTCTCACAAACATAGATACCAAAACGTACCATTTTTACAGTTGGTTGTTGTTGTTCAGTATAATGCCTTCGGTTTAATATTGTAGAATCAAATATTTCACTTTGCTTTGGTGAAAGCGCGACATACACAAATGTCGCACTCATTGGAAATGTCTCAGTGACTGTTCATATTTGGATAAGGATAGGATAGAAGTTAAGAATAGTCTCGCTTTAAAGGCCATATACGTGACAACGTATATAACGATGGCATTATTTAAAGAAATTCTTCTTGTTTCTCAATATGAAATGACCAGTCTTAGATTTCTCCTAAATTGGCCATAGAAACTCGTGAATAGATACACATGAATGAAGACTAATTCGGAGTTACGAATATTCCAAAACATATAATTAAATAAATTAACAATCAGAGAAACGTTATCTTTTATGTTTTATTCAATAGATATTCAATAGAAAGTCAAGTTCAACGTCAGCTTGTTCTCCTTCCTGGAAAATGCTTTCCAATTATATTTAAAAAATATTCGCAGCCACTCAGAAAAATCAGTTCTCTAATTTTTTGATATTACTACAAACATTCCCAATTAGACAGCGACTTACTCACAACTTTCCAATGCCAGGCTTGATTAAGGAACCTTCTCTGTACATAGTGGCAATTGATTCAGAGAAAAACTTCTGTGCGATGGGTCTCTTCAACTTCAAGGTAGGAGTGACAACGTTTCTGTCTACTCTCAATGGCTCAAATTCGATGTAGATATTGTGCAATTTTTCGAAGCCCTGAAGTTTACTCTCAATTTTACTATTCAAGAATTTCAAGATTTGAGTCTTAACGTCAACACGGTTACACTGGTCCAAAATCTCCTGAGCAGTCTGCATCTGATCTGGTTTGACATTACACTTATCAACTAGGAATTGGGCAGCCAATTGTTGATCTAGACCAACAACGCCAACCAAGTAATGTCTCAAGGAATCTCCATGGGTGTAGCATTGTGTTAAAATAGGATTATTACTCAAGTACACATTCTCGATTTTTTCTGGGCTCACATACTCTCCCTGAGCCAACTTGAAGAAGTTCTTGACGCGATCAATGATGTATAGTTTACCGTCACTAGCAATATGAGCTACGTCACCTGTCTTGAACCAACCTTCTTCGTCAAAGGATTTAGCAGTTTCTTCGGCATTCTTGAAGTAGCCAGGAGTGATCTGAGGACCTCTAAGCATAAGTTCACCACGAGAACCATCATTGTCTTCCAAATTATACCCCATTTCTGGTAATTCTCTTATCTTGAATTCTGTAGTTACACTAATGGATCCTGTAGAACCTGGGTTCTTGTCATACGGAAGAGAAAAACAGCAACCACCAAAAGTTTCTGTTAACCCATAACCCTGCACCATACCAGTGTTAAGAGAAGCCTTGAAGAATTTTACAGTATCTGCAGAAATAGGAGCTGAACCAGTCAAAAGAAGTTCCATGTTGTCGAATCCCAACGAGTTCCGCAATTTGGAGAGGAAGAGATCGTAGACTATGTGGCTACATTTATCACCATCTTTCTCACTTTGTGCCTTCAACTTGTATTCAAAGATCTTGCCGAACACAGCTCTTGTTAAGGCCGACTCAGACTCAATAGTAGCATTTTTCAAACCAGCTTCGACTTTGGTGTAGATACGGGGCACATTTGACATGTAGGTTGGCTTCCAGACCTTCAAATCCTCAATGAGAGTCAAAGGACCACCACCGTATCTTTGGAAACCAATACAACAACCAAACGTCGTGGCAAATATCGTACCTTGTCTTTCTGAGATATGGGCCAAAGGCAAGAAGCTCACCGTCTTTCCCCCCGTAAAATGCGGAAGCTGTGCTAACAAGGTACTGATGCTTGCTGCTGCATTTTTCTGCAACAACATAACTCCCTTGGGATTTGTGCCAGTGGTACCTGAAGTGAAACTGATGGTGGCCAAGATTTCTGGCGAAGGAGGCAATTCTTCATGAGGAAACAACTTGCCTAATTTATGAACCTGTTCAAACTCAAATATGCTGATTCTGTTTTTTCTTGCCAAGGTATGCAAGTAGTTATCCTTGGGTAATAAGGGGTCCATCGATATGATGGTGATGATTTGGCCAAGCTTATCTGGGCGATTTTCCTTCAACGCGATTAACGACTTGATATGGTTTTTCGAGGCTACGATCACAGGAGAGTCTGTGAGTTCCAAGATGAACTCAGAAGCCTTAGGTCCCAAAGTATCATACAAGGCAGTACTTGTGATAGAGAAAGAAGAACACATGAGGTCTGTAAGAACCCATTCCCATCTGTTGACCGAGAATATCGTCAATATGAAAGAGTGGTTTTCCTTATTGAAAAGTCTGAAGTTGGTTCCATGAGAATCAATCTTAGCATGCGACTCATACTTCGAAGCATCCTTGTACGGATTGGAGTTCAACAAGTACAACAACCCTGAGCCGAGATCTTTTTTCAACTCGTTAACTTCAGAGTATGACAAGATTGTGTAATTGGGATCAGAAACGTTGTTGACATAGTCATGCTTTCGATACCCGAAGCAAGGTTGATCGGCATGGTGAGCTACTGAAGCTGTGAAGTAGTCATGGGACGTCTTTAAATTAGCAAATATCGATTCCTTGACACCGTTGGGGAAAGCATTGTTTCTGTAGATAGGACTATAGCCCGGCGTTTCAGTTCCAGGAATTGGTACTGATCTTTTGGTGAAGGCTTCGGGTACTGGTAGAGCCTCCTGGATCATCTCAAATGGCAGTTGGCCTGAGACTGGTTCTTGTAATACAAAGGGTGAGTCATCTGGGGCAAACCTGATGTGTTTCGACTCGGTGTATACCGATGGTAAAGACATACTGAGTCAATTATAACGAACGCCCATAATTGTAGATAGTGGAAACCACGTCAATTAAATACTTGCGATTTCCTCGGATCTGCTCCCCTTATTCACCTGACTAAAAGGGATAATTGGTCTATCGGCTTCTATATTACCCGAAGCTAACCCACATACTTGTGTATACCTCTAGAGTCTTAGAAGGAATTTTGCACCCCAATTTTCGGAAAATCCGCGAAAAGTGTGGGGAAGCGAGTTGCTTAACTACTGTACTGCTTGATCTGTTTGAAGGCTTACTCTTTTTATCTAACTTGTCCCTAAGGAGATATATATCGATCATTGGAGGAAACAAATTGAAACTGAAATTCAAAGATAGCATTCTGGTTCTGTAGTTGACGTGGATAGTGGAATAAAACAGTTGCAATCGTAAGGGTTATACCAACTTTCATGTAAAAAAAAAGAGACATAATCGCTCAAGATTTATCCATTTATCTGCAGAGTTTATTGAATATCCGAAAATCTGCAAGCGAGATGTCATTTATTTTCTCCAGTTGGTAGAGCATTCGAGAGGCCTCCTTGACTTCTGGCCTCTGCGCTTCAGGTGCGATTTAATCTAAATACCGTGGATACCTGAAAAGCACTTTTCAATACTCTTGCTCGTTGACGTCTGGAACTGTAGCTCCAAGTTCTCATCTAGTTTATTCTATTCTGTTGTATCTACTGGTACTATGCTTCTAATTTTATCAATGGTGTCTTCGCTCAAAGGGCCATCATCGACATCATCTATCCACAGAATATCCACAGGTTCTGCGGCCTTATAATGGGGAGAGACTACAGCCTTGGTAGGCCAGTTGAAATCGTCAACTTCTACCAATGGACCGGATTCTAGCGGGCAAATAGCCAAATCCAGACAATCCTCGATTATCATCCGGTTGTCAGCAGTCCTACTTACCATTATCACGGATCTTCTTACATTGTGTAGTCTCACTTGATGGCACTGTAGCACTAAAACAACGCGATCCAAGTCGTGGACAAAGACCGGTCCATCCACAACAAGTCGGAATACCAGCATCTCTCCTCCTCGTATGTGAATTGACGATGCTTGTCTACATTGAACCACACTATAAACATTATTGGTAATTAGAAGATGGCCTCTTTCTGTTCTATCTCCTCCCTCTTCTCCAATAGTTATTTTGACCAGAACTTGGTCTCGGTAAATACCGCGCTTTGTTTTGAGCAGATATTCAGTATTGTCTTGGGTATCGCGATCTTGCTTTCTTGTACTATCTCGCTTCTTGTAGTCAGGGTTCGGAACAGGACTCCCCTCAAATGAAAAGCGTCGCGTTTCGTTCAACTGAACAATCTTCAATTCTATATACTTGAAAAGCAGGTCAACCGATTCAACTACTCGTTTCCGATCATAGCTGGGGATCTCACAAATAAACTCCTGAACCTCTTTATTAAGTACGTTCGTCTTTTTCTTCAACTCAACTATAGCTTTGGCATTCTGGCACTCGACCACTTGTTTGTAGAGTTCTGTCCTGTTAGTAATTTCCAAACGTTTAAGATATTCTAGTTCAAAATGGTATTCCAGTTTACTTACTCTTGCTGTTAGTATAGAAGTTGGCAAGTAGAGCATCCGTCATTTGCAAGGCTATTCTCTGGCAATTGCACAATGAGAGGATATACATTGCTCAGTATTATTAGTTAAGATTTATATATTTTTTCTTTCTGTAGCGCGATAAGGTACAATCGCAAGAAGTGCTGCAACTTTCAGTTTCGTTTTTAGTTTTATTTCTCGTTCAGTTCTCGAAGCATCAGAAATAACCCTCCTCCTCTAGGAGATTTAATGCTGTAATCCGAGCCTTGTAACTCCACTTCCTTGAATCTTGCCTGTAGCATATCGATATCGTCATATCTTACCAAGAACTTTGGAACAACACTCTTACTTCTCACCATAGTAAACACCTTGTGACCAACATACAATATTAATAAGGCTAACCAGGCAACTCCAAATTGTACTCTCTCTTCCAAGCTCGTTCTTTGGCAAATGCAAATATACAACTGTGATAGTCCCACTAGAGTACAAAAAACAACGCCGTATATAGAACCAAAAATGCCACTTGTAGACTTGAACCGCAATTGGTCCAACCCTATTCTATAGTATTTCAATGCTCTTCTGAACCGGATATGGCATACACATATTGTGAAATATGAAAAAAGAACTGATACTCCCAGTAACGATACTAACCACAGAAAGATGGTTTGTGCCCCGTCGGGGAAGGCAATTGAAATGTAGGAAGTAAGCCCAAATGCTAAAACCACTATATTAGCAACGATGGGTCTTTTCTTCTTGTCAAGATACTTCAAAAATGAAGGGGCCTGCTTGTTAACTGCTAGAGCACTCAATGTCCTAGAAGTGGCATATATTGAACTGTTGGCAACAGAGAGGATGGCCACTATGATGATGATATTCATGATGTTGGATGGTACTGGTGAATGAAAGTATTCCAAAGCTACAACAAATGGAGAAGAATTTGTACTTCCAGGAGAGCTGTAAAGATTAGGATGATTGAATGGAACAACGAGGGTTAATATGAACATAGAACAAATGTATAGAATAAATATCTTCCAGAACACATTTTTAATGGCTAATGGGATTGCCTTTTCTGGTGGGTCTTTGGATTCCACTGCCAGCATACTGACTAATTCAGTGCCTGCAAATCCAAAAAGAGCAGCAAGTATACATTGGATAATACCATGAATCCAACCCTGTGTAGAAACCATGCCAGGGTCAGCCCAGTATGTGAAACCCAATGAAGGTCCAAACACTCCTACTGCAACCAGTAATTCTACAAGAATGAACAGTACAATGGCTGTGATCTTGATAATCAGGAAAAATACCTCAACGTACCCATAAAATTTGACACTCAACATATTGACAACAGTAATCACAAAGATTTGTGTGGTGATGATGGCCCAATTGGGATAATACTTGAATAAATTTGGCCAATGGGCAAATGTCATCGTGGAAGCTACCAATTCAATGGGAAATAAGCACATCCATTGAAAACAATAATTCCAAGCCATTGCAAATCCCCAGCTTTCATCAATGAAAGTAGAGGAGTATATGGTGAATCCTCCCTTGATGGGCATGGCAACAGTGAGTTCTCCAAGTGCTTGACACATACAGTAAATGAAGATGGAAGCAACGATATAGGCTATGAGAATTGGACCAGGGCCACATACCAAACTCTTGGAAGAAGCAACAAGTAGTCCCGTGCCTATACATCCTCCAATTGCTATGCATTGTAGGGAAAACTTACCAATTTCTGGACTTAGATCAGCTTCTCCAGTTGCAGCATCTATATCGTGGGTTCTCTTGAAAGAATGGAGAATTTTGGTAAAAAGAGGCCGATTTTTTTCGGGGAGCGGTGCATCTTCAAGTTCAACAGGGACGTTGAATTCCTCCAATCTAATTGGTTCAGCAAGTTCACTATTCAATGAGGTCATTGAAATGTGTGCAAATAAATTAAATCGTAGACATCAATTTGGCGCTAATAATTAAATGGTTGCGAAAAAATTACTTAAACTAAATTGTGGATGCGAAATAATATGCTTTATACTAATATCGAAACTTATAAAGAAAATTCATACATAAGAAAGGAAAGTCATTTGCGATAATTATAAAGGAGGAGGTCTCATTCTGGTTCTTCCTACCAACTGGTCAGCCACGTCTCTGGTTCTTGTCCAGTGTACCTTCTTCGGCATTCTCTTGCCAATTTCGGTTTCGAAATCATACAACTGTCTGATGGATTTGAATCTCAAATGCGACGACTTCACGCCCAACACAGCAGCAGTGGCAGAGATGTTAACGTCATCTGGCCAGTCAAGACTAAACTTGTACTCAGCTAACTTGTCTACAGAATCTTCAATGAATTGAACTGCCTTGATAGCAAATCTAGCAGCTCTTGTTCTGTCTATAGGAGAAGGCAAACCACCTTGTTGAACATGACCAGGAATGGCAGTCTTGGTGTCAAACTCACCGTTGCCTTCTTCCTTCATGATGTCAGCAAGAACCTGAGTAGTTAACACCTTGGAAGCGTTACTGCTCTTTAAGATCAACTTACCAGACTTGGATAAACCTCTGTCCACAGCAAACGTTTCTTTCAACGACTTGATGTCCAATTCTAGCTGGTCTAATGCAATTCCCTCTTCAGGAACATAAGATGCTTGTGCTCCACTAATCAAAGAGGCATAAGTGGCGATGTAACCTGAATTGCCACCTTGGACTTCAATGATGAAAGCACGATCTCTGGTGGCAGAAGCCGATTGCTTGACCACATCACAGTAGTCCATCAACGAGTTCAAGCAAGTATCAGAACCCAAGGAGTACTCGGTTCCTGGAACGTTATTGGAAATAGTAGCTGGAATCAACACCATAGGAATTCTAAAGGCTGGATACATGGCTCTTGCCTTTTCCAACTGGTCCAAGGAAACGAACCCTTCGAACCCTCCCACTATCACCAAACCATCGAATTGGTACTTTTCAAAGTAATGGGCAATCATACCGATATCGGTTTCTTCAGGTGTCTGTCTGTTGGTACCGATTTCTGAGCCGCCCACTGAGTTCCACCCTTCGATTTCCAACCATTTCATCAGTCTAACGGACTCGTGTCTGGCTAAACCGGCAAATCCATTGTGGATTGCGTACGGGGTGTGGCCCCTAGACATACAATAAGTTGCAAAGGCATAGACGGCACTGTTCATACCACCAGCTGGAGCTCCGACGTTCAAAATAGCGATACGTTTCCTCTTGTTTACAGGCAACGATGGTTCGTTGTGGTTAGCCGAGTTCATAGCCATGAAGTTGGACAAGTGCTCCACAAATTCAGAATCTCTCAAGGACATAGCCCTTTCGAAATCCTTACTCTCGATAGCAGCAGCTACAGACTTGGTGATTTTTACAGCTTCCACTAACGGCTTTCTGACGATCTTATTTTCTTCAATGGCTATCAAAGGTGATGGAGTATCTGGCGTCACTTCCAAAACTGCTTTAACAGCTTCAACACCCTGTAATGTAGCCAACATACGATCGTAAGCAACAGCAGTACCACCTCTTTGCACATGGCCCAAGGTGGTCACTCTGGTATCCAAACCTAAACGTTCCACCAACACGTCTTTGACTTCGTTAGCTGTTATCGGAATCAAGTCACTTGTGATAGCACCTTCTGCTACAATAACGATTGTCTTTCTCTTGCCTTCGGCTCTATGCTTGCCTACAATAGTGCACATTTGATCTTGCCATCCTTTTGAAGAGGAGGGCTTTTCGGGAATCAAGATGTAGTCAGCACTGGTAGCTATTCCGGCCATAAGGGCCAACCAGCCACAGTGCCTACCCATTACTTCTACTACAAAAGCTCTGGAATG